>JABFPN010000401.1:0-48979 GCA_022817305.1 Leptoteleia sp. ZL-2020 | reverse complement strand
CTATTCGGCCCGTCCGGAGTCCTCTCCCCGTGGAGCCTCCTCGGGCCAAGCCGGAATTTCGGTGCGCAGTTTTGGTCATGGCCATCGGCCTCCACAATCACCCTTTTTCAGGGTCACCCAGCTTATCGCGTACACCTCCGTCGCTTTTTCCGTTTACGTCACCTTTATTTCCTTGTCGCGACATTTAAATGTTTCATCACTGTAACCCTACAGCCAAGAATAATACTTTTGGTGCATTCGACAGATAATCTGAATATACTAAAGAACTGTACTAAAGTTTCATTACTTTGGAATATTATTGGAATATTCGTTGCTGTTAGGGTTGCTGTATCGTTTATATATACATGTATGTACACTTCGACAAATTTTTAGGAGATATTAGAGTTTTCAATAAATAATCTTTATCGAGCTGATTTGTGTATATTTTCTTATAACTGTAGAAAATAGTCGGTATAGCTTGTAACAAAGTGAAATACTCTGAATATTCTCATTCCTAAAAGATAATAAGAAAGCATGTATACATCTACTCGGCTAGGTTCGTTTGCTACAAATTATAGTAATTTTTCTCATTGTAATATTTGTGATATATATTTATGTGTATATGTATAGGTTTTGTTTTTTCCATATAATATTACAGGGATGATATACAAACTGATATACTCCTATAATTTTACTGTACAGAATTTCCCTTTTTCCATAATTTTTTTATTGATTATTTCTGTTCGTAACCTGTCTTTTTCTTTTTTTTAAATTATACTCCCTTGCGAAGCGAATGACCATCGAAAATCATAAAATACACTACTGTGAATTGTGAAATACCATCGTATAATGTAATTTTACATCGTAAACTTCTTGCTTTACAATTACGTCACTTTTAGTTTGCGAAAATGTTATTACCCGATTGAATAGTTAAATTGAATAATTAAATTGAATAATAAACATTGTAATTGGGTTAGAATTTGTTTTCGCGATGCAAAAATATCGCTGCTATTCGGAGGATAAAATTCAATTTCGAATGTACACGAAATAGAGGCTCCGTCGTATTTGCGCGGAGGGCGTCGGTATATCTGTTTAAGGGACGCGTTTAAATGGAACACCTCGTGCACGGCAGTTGATTACCGTTCTAACAAGCAGCGTTATTTAGCGACGACTGGAAGCACGGCGGCGGATTTAATTTTATTTTTGAGTTTAATAACTTGGAGTCGTAAGAGAATCGATTAGGCGTCGCCTCCTTGGATTTTCTTTTCTCATCCTCTTTTTTTTTCCTCAAAGCAGCACTCTGACTTCAATTTTTTTTTCTCCTCTTGCTAATCGAGAATTTTTTTTTCACTTCCACCTCTTAAGTTCTCGTTTTCTTACGGTCTTTGCTCCAAGTTTTGTTATTACACCGATAAAAAGGAAATAATAAGCTTTGCTATATTGTTACGTGGTGAATTAATATAATAAATTATATTATAATAATGGTAAATTTAACTATGTTTGTTAATAAGTTCCTTCACGTGTACTTACATACATATTCGTGAGTTATTGACAGTGTAGTAAATTTTATTATATAGTTTTCTTCGGTGCATTTTGATTAAATTGTTTTTATTATTATTATTCGTTTATACGAAGGCATGATCGATTCCGTCTGACTAATTACGATCACTATCTACTGTGCTTCGGCCAAATAAAGTGATGTAATGTAATGCAATGAACACATTATTGAATTATATTAATATTAATTATAAGCTTTGAGCGTTTGTAATTAATATAGAAATTAATAATTATTTGGTACGATAAGTACATCATATTACACGTTGAGTACGGTTAAAGGTATACGGTTAAACTTAACGTAATACACGTTAATGTACAAAATTTTGATGCCAAATTTCTAACGATTCTATCGACATAATCTCCTAATATCCAACTATTAATAATATCATAATTGTATTCGTCATTCGTCAACAACCAGAAAAATAAATAAAAATAATCAATATTTGCATTTTATTGATTTTATTAAAAGTTATTGTTTATTGTTTTTTTCTATACATTTTTATTTGCATATGAAATTAAATTTATGCAATTTATTTTACAATTTTGCTGTAAATGATTGCACTGGGGGGAAGAAACCGTTAAATTTCACTCTGCCTGCCCCAATAACTTAATGCCGCAATGTCAAAAAAGACAAGAATATAGTGATTTCCTCCAAATGTAATATTTATCTCCATAATGGTTGTAAAGGTTCCTTTAAACTTTACCGTATTCTGTTCTCAGTTTAATAAACAGTGTAGCTCTTTTGCTTTAAAATTAATGTGCTATAAATAATTAAAAAAATACCCCTTGGATATTATACGAAGCAGATAAAATTCGTCGCAACATATTCCTGGAATATTATTTAATATTAAACTAAATATTAAACTAAAATTTAATATTAAGTAATATTTCAGGGCTATTTCAATAATATTATTTTCATGTTCTAATAATGGTTTTAGGATATTATTTGATATTAATTAATATTATTCGTTTTATATTTAAGAAATCTTCTTGTTAATTTATACACTGAAAGAAAAGTTATATTAATTCATTATATCTTTTGACATTGGGAAGATATTGTCTATTAAGTTTAAGCAACTACTATACCAATATAATAAAATTTTGCGAATGACATAGTGAAATTTTTTATATTAATATTGTAAATTTATCTGTAATTATTATGATTATGTATTACCATATTAAATATTGAATTTTATTGTAAGGATTGTAAGTCATATCTTTTTAATGCCAGAAAGTATAGTAATTTTAAGCAGAATTTTTTTTCTCAGTGTATGTTAAACGTTTAATTATTTTAATTATTATCCGATGCAAAATGTATTAACGTAATAACATTAACAGCCGTTAATTCATCAAATTCGATAACAATTAATTATAAGCTTAATTCACGCACGAAACTTGAAGTTGGACCGTGTAATTGAATTTCAACTACGGCCAAGCGCGTTTCCAACGGCGGATTTTAAGTTTTCGTGTCGATTGTGTGTAATTTTAAATGATAATTAAAATTGTTTTATCCTGCGCTGCGGGCGCTGTTTAGTTATTTAATTGCCGTCCGCGGTCACATTGCACATAATTGAAAAGGTATATTTTTTCACCGGATTACATAATTGCTTTATTTTTACCGCCATTAGGAATATACGTTCCGTTTGTTTATTTTATTTCGCACGTCAATCAAATGCTTTATTTCCTCTTTAAACTGTTTTTGCGGCACAAAAGAGCAAGACTTTCCGCCATCAGAAATTAAGCCAATCCATTTCGTTTCGGGGCAATTTTGTAGCTTCATTCCGTAAGACATAAAACGTTTTATTCGTTCACTTCCTTCACATTCTATTGCAAATAAAAAACTTTAACATTACATATAATGATATCGTAAAATTCGCTTGATTTATTGCGAACCGTGAACATGTGACACATTTGCATAATTTCAAGATTCTCGGTTTCTTTAAATGTATTCTGAATTTTTTCTTTACGTTTGCTTCAGTGTAAACATTTCTTTTAATATACACATTAATATTTGAATGAAAAAAAAATGATTAAAACAAATAATTAATTATGATTCAATCATGGAAGTAATTCATTATTTCGTGGTGAAAAGAGATAATGAAAACGTTAAAATTGTAACTAAATATTTACGCCATTTACTTATGTTAATAAATTTTATTAATTCAATTATAATCCAAAAATTAAATATTTGTATCAAATAAAAGCAATTACCTTAAGTTAACGTAAGTAATTAATAACTCACTTATAATTGAAAAATAAACTTTTCATAAATAACACCGATATCGCACATTCTCAACGCGTTTAATTTTTTAATGTAATTTTATGCCTGTCTCCTTTTACACCATTTATTAAATTTTTAATTGAAATAATCCCATTACTATTTTAATGAAATTAATTAATCATCTAGTTCTGATTGGATAATGAAATTTTCATAATGAAGAAACATTGATTCGACAGCCCACGGAAGGCATTTCTAAAGTAATTTTGTGATAACAAATGACTGTTATTTCTGAAACACCTTATCCGTGCAAGTTAAGACACACTCTTGGAGTGCCACATACGTACGTAGCGCGCACACTTGCGCGATGTCATTAATAGCCACCTGCTACCTGGCTTATTGTTGCTCGCACAGTTGGCTAATGTCAATATCAGCTTTTACAATTTCGGCCTTTTTACGACGCCCAACGTGAATATTATCGTGCCGTGAGGTGTACAAAAAAAAATAAGCCATCCCGTCGTATCTTTTACAATGGATTCTTTACCCGCTGCGCCAACGTTGTCAAAGTATGAGAAAACCTTCATTTTACAACACATCGATCGGTTTTCGCATGTAACGCAGCGAGCAATATTTTTTACACGCCTTGCTTAATTTTTGCTACTCAGTTTTTCAATTCATTCATTCCGGGTATTATAATAAATATTTCATCATACTTTGCATTTAATTAGATTCTATTGTTAAATTATTTAAATTATAACACTTCTATTGTTTTGTATAATAAAAAATTGTTGGAAATAATTATAAAAAAGTTTAATAATATTGTTAAAAACGGTATGAAATTTAATGTAAGTATCCAAACCCATTTCAAGCGTGTACATAAAATTGAATATAAAAGTACTGCAATCTCAAAATTTCTGTATTAGTACTGTGGATAAACGTTGGAAATTTAATATAACACTTTTTATGGTGTACACAGCTACTTTTTTTATGTATTTTAAATATAAAAAGTGTTGAATTTATGTCCGCAGAATATCTTTAAGAATTACTTATTATTTTATGGATATTTATGTTTATGATATAAAATGTATAATAATATTTTATTAGAAGCAGATATTAGAAGTTTGTTTAGTTGTATTTTCAGTAAGATGTTATAAAATAATTTAAGAGATTAAATTTATTTATTATGTTATAATGAAATTTTATACTTAAAGTTTTTATTTATTTTATGAATAATATTTGCATATTATTCTTATTTAAATTAAAATTTTTATATTATATATTTTCACTGTAAATTATAAAGTGAAAATTATTTAAATAAACATACCCATAATTTATAAAAGCCATATATTTCCGTTTATTAAAAAAAGGCTTTCCTTTTCCTGAAAATGTCTTATAATTCAATAAAAACGATAAATGTTTATTCAATAAACCGTAAATCGTATCAAATGTTTATTAAAAATGTTCTCTCTACTGTATTATGGCACGTCACAATGTGGGGAATCAATAACATGTATTTACAATTTGACACCAGTAATTGAGTTTTAATAAAGAAAAAAAAATGTAGGATATATTTCTATTGTACCTTAGGAAATATTTTACATAAAGGGTTTTTTATGATGTTGCATTTTTATAAAATACACCAGAATCCCGATTTATTCAAAACTTCACTTTATTCCATAAAACAAACAAAATGGCAACAATCCCTGGTGAAAATAGAACTCTGAAATAAACTGAAAGATACCAATATAATGAGATTATTCTTAAAATTGGGACATTTCAACATATCACAGAGCATTTCAGTGTATTTCAATGTAATTTAGCGTTTCATTTTCATTAGAGAATAATAATCCTTTAAACATTCTTCTGTTAAATTTTAGCGATAGCATATAACTTTTGAAAAATAAATATACATGAATATATACATTACTTTTACACTTATGTAATCATGATTACGGACAAAATTGTATCAGTTTGAATGCCTGAAACTTCATTCTTATAAAATATTTTAAACATCAATTTAGTATGCCAACTGTAATTTCTTTTCTTTTAGGTATATCTCACTTTAATGTTACATTTATACCATTTTGAATGTATTGTGCCGCTGTTAATGGAACGTACGTTATTTGTGATGCAAATAATTCGACGACACGATGACAAAGTTTTAAAAATTCCTCACGATTTTAAGTTGTCGCTTCCATTAACGTGCACGAAGTGGCTTTGCGCAGTAAACAGGGGTGTAACGAGATCCGCAACTTAATTTAAGTTCCTACAATTAATATTGTTTCCTTTCCCATTTGTGCATGACAAAGTGGCATATTTTATCAGTATTTCAATGTGAAAACTTTTCTGTTTCTATGTATGAAAGCACGCGGTGCTTTTATTAATGAGGATTAAAGTTTGAGTAAAAGTAAAATTTGAAATGACATTATGTTGACATTATTGCAGTATATTAAACTTCTAATTGGTGTACTATATATACATTTTGTAATATTACTTGTATTAGCATACTGAGAGATATTTGCAGAGTGGCATAACTAAAATTGTATAGCTGATTTGTTAGACACTACTGCAAATACAGTTGTAACAATTGTATACTCCAGTATCAAAGAGTATTTCCATCGCAACTCTATTTCGTTATTGGGTCAATTGTAAAAAAAGGAGTTACGAAATATATTGAACTAAATTTATAACAATAATAGCTTATATATTAAGGTATTTTTATAACAATAATAACTTTTGAAACAATCTCTAAAACATCGAAATAAAAAAGATTAAACCAATAAAAATTAAAATAGAATAGACATGAAAAACAACATACATTACTAAAAGTATTTTTAAAGGGTTTCGTTAAAAAAATTGAATCGTATTTCTGTTTTATAGCCTTATTATTTCGTTTTTATTACACGAAGAGAAAAGATCTAATAAAAATTATGACACATCTTAATATATACTTGAAAAACATTTACGAAAATTAACAAATTACTATCTTACGTTAGTAGAAAGTATTACTTTGTTAACTATTATATTATATGATTAGATTACTAACAGCGTTAGTAATTATTATTAGATTTTTTCTTTCCTTGTATCGATCGATTTTCTTAATTCTCTAGTTTATAATTTTCTCAATTCTAAATACTTATTGCATTGTAGTTAACTCGGAAAACAACTTTATTTTTACAGTCACGATAATCGAAAAATTTTATCAGTGCAATTAGTATACTCATAATAAATAACCTTCATGTGCAAAGTTGCTGTGATAATGTGTAACACTGAACTTGACGTTTCCATGTCATATATTTGCATGAAAACCTCTACATTGCAATAATCAACAAAGTTCAAGGATTACTCTTTACTGAACTTTACGGACTGCTGACAATAAGATGTAGGGCCGCATTTTTGCTGAGGTGTCAAGTGCAGTATTTTCAACACGACGTTCGTTGGTTCTTTTTTTAATATTCAAATAAATTTTTGATTTCTTTTCTTTAATAATTTACTTATAAAATTTATACGTGTCTACCCACGTATTTATATATAAAAGGGTATATATATAAGTGCGGTGGAATAATTGAAAATCGATGAAGACAAATGGAATCAAATACGTGCAATTAAATCGGTATTACATTTAAAGTGATATTTTTTTAATTAGATTTCATCGTGAATAATTATTTAATTATGTAGTGAATGTTGCCGTAATAGTGATTTAATACAAGATCGCATTCAGTTATAAATGGGAAAGTATGGGGTATATGACGCATTTTATGCTCAATTATATTTGCATATTTTTAGATCTTTTGATTAAAACGAGTACACGGTAAAGTTCATTTGTAATTGGATTAAAAATGATTGATTTTTCAATTTCTTTATAAATGTCGATCGAATTGTATTAAAATGATGTAATTGAAACTGCGAAATATTGGAAAACTTTGTTTCAATTAATTAATTAAATTTTAATTTTATATAGTACAATTTAGTTTTATTTTATATAGTTCAATTTAAAGTTTAAATTTATATAGTTCAATTTTTGTAAGGTTTTTAATTTTCCAATACGTTTAATATTATGAGTTAAATTTTAATTTATTAATTTTATCGGGTAGTGTTTTTGTAAATAATTTTGTGAAGTTGCTAATTCTTAATTCCCTTTCCAAAGAATGATGTTCAAATTACGTTTTAATTATTTTTTACATCTTCTGAATATTTAACCCTTCGATAAATATAAGAAAAATGGTTTTTAATTGTTTGATATTAGTTTATTTATTTAAGAGTGAACAACTTTTTATTAAAAATGTTTAATTATAATGTGTAAACTGGAAATATAGGTCATGTATTCAATGTAATGTAACTTGCAAATATTACTTAATTTAATTACATTTAAATTTAATCAAGTTAATTACAACTTAATTATTTGTATCTCTGTATAGCAAATAGCCATAAAAAGATATTACCATCATATAGTTCTTATTAAATATTCTTGTAGTCATAGTCTTTTTTTGTAAAAATTGAAGGGCACATTTCTTGATTTATAGTAAAAATCTTTTATCATTTACATATAAATCATTCAATTTATATCATTAATCATTTCGGCACCAGACTATCGGAAAGATTATTACCACTTAATTTTAATAATGCTTTACATTTGAGCTCAAATATAAAAACGTGCTTAAAATTCTGGAGAAGATATTTCATCCTTGAATTCATATGCTTGGACATGTGCCCATTTTGTATAAAGAGGATAAACTGCATCAATCAAATTTTTACGAGTATTTTTGGATCTTTCTAGCAAAACTTCTATTGAAATTTGAATATGAAGATATATTACTTAACGATCATATATAAATAAAAGCAAAGAAATTTAATATAATAAATAAATATTAAGTAAATAATTATTAAAAGTTATAATTTCTTTATATAATTTTTTGTACAATTTTAATGTCAAATAAATAATGCGGAATATTATATAATTTGAAATAATATATTTGTTTTAATCGTTTTACAAGAAGATATATATATACATTTTATTTCATATCATTACAAAAAAGTTACTAATTTATTGGCAATTATTGTATGTGTTCTATTTTTACTCCTCAAATATACGATGAACGATAATTTGAAACGAAACTTATAATTTACAATTCCATTGTTATTATAAGAATTTAAATATATCACGCTTTAAATAGAGTGGATGACGTGCAAATTAATAGTTGTATTAATTGGTATAAGGTTGCTGCCGTGTTGCTCGCTGTATACTTATTAATGAGAGACGACTTTCAATCGACAAAGTACATTCACATCACTAACAAAATTAGAATATAACATTGATTAGTACATACGCAACAGTAAAGTAGCATAAATTTTAACGAAATCGAATTTACGATACTTTGTCAGCACAACGATAATGAAATTTCGCTAATAATCATATTATCCTTTTACGATGTTTCCATTTCCGAATAAAAATACCAAAGCTTTTCGTTCAAATTAATTAGATACAATGTCTCTCATACAACTTAGTATCTTTCTTTGTTAATGTGAGATTAATTACTAAGAAAGGAAAAGCAAGTATGACTAATAGAAAGTAGTAAAATGTGTGAAAAGAAATTGCATATTCATTCATTTACAAGGAGTGAAATTTATTATTAGTTTTAGAATATATATACTGAGAATCGTAGCTTGGTTCGTTATTTCATTTTTTGAAGAACTGTACTCGTGTTAATTTACTCAATTGTTGTTATAATACAAGAGAAAATAGTAATGTGCAATTCTATATACGAACAAATGAAAAAACACGTAAAATGCGATTCTTTATAAGTTTTTCGGTATTTAACACAATGCACTTAAATTACTTGTACTTATCCATAGAGAACACGTTGACATAGAAACAAGTTTCATTCCAAGAGATTTGAATAATGTTTAATAGAGTATATGCTGCATTTTTCTGAACTAAGCTCCAGTCTTATGCAAAAGTTTTTGTACTTTGAATCTCCTGGGTATAGTGTTTCTTATCATTAGTGTTTTGTAGGTGAATAGTCGATTATAATATCTTCTTAACGAGAAGAAAATAAGATATATTAAAATATTTTTAATTGCAGTTGCTTGAAATATATTTATATACATCTTTATTTCAATATTACATACATTTTTATTTCAATATTTGTATTGAAGATTGTCGCAAATTTAGTTCTCGATACAAAAATAGCATTGGGCAGCTTAACAATAAGCAGTTTTAATACTTTATTACATAACGTTCAACATCGAATTCTACTTTTTATTTTCAGATGAATTCTGAAAAAATGTCACGAACATGAATGGTACTGCAGGGGAGTCTGGCTCGAGCAGTGAAGCTAACAATTCGTACGTACAGTATCGCAATCATCGGTGACGACCTTTCAAATCGCAGGCATGGATATTCAGAAGAAGAATCTGTGTCCTCGCCTCGTCGATTATCTGGCAATAGTCGGGGCAAGGCCGCCCGGCTCTCGTCAGCCTGTACAGGTACTACTTGCTTTGGCCACGAAGCACTACGAATTCCGGCAATCAAAACTGTATTTGTATGGATTAAAATTACTCCCTGGAGTTAGGATCTGCTGACAGTAAATGCCCGCGATTTGTTTTGCCGGAATAAAACGCTACGCTCAGCCAACAAGTCGGATCAAGCGCGTTATAAATGTTCGCGATTATTTGCCAGCGGAATTGAGAATTGAGATTGTTTTCTTTTTTTTTTTTTTTACTTTTTACGCACGTTGCTGATCCGGTATAATGATATCTGCTTCAATATTGAAGTCTCAGATTGAATCGTGGAAGAATTTTTTTTTTATTGTAGTATTATTAGATAAGAAGTTCGCTAAAGTTGTTCGAATAATGTGCCTTATACTTTCGATGCTAGGCGATCGTTGTTTCTTTTAAAATGCTTCACTGATCCGAACTTGGCGATCATTATATAATGGTTGAATAACCGTTACTAAAGTAGCTTTTATATTAAAAAAGAGATAATTACAAAATGCTTTCATTATATAACGCAGAGTAATTTTTAATGCGAATAAAATTGATCGGGGATAAATTGAAGTGTTACTTCTATCCAATTAAAAAGGTTTAAAAATTAATATTTTTGAAAATATAGGACATTATATTATAGAGTATTAGGAAACGTCTTTGGAAAGAAAATATATTAAATCCAAAATTAGTTATAAAGATATTTTGAAAGGACGAAATTGTAAAATGTTATGCGTGGTTCAGGTTAATCATTTATTTAATAATTAATTTAGGCTCCAGAATTATTAAGGCGCTACCCAACGGAGGATCACAAAGATTTTCCATTACCGCCAGATATGGTGTACTTTTGCCAACCTGAAGGATGCCTAAGTATAGGACCTAAGCGCACAGCTCTGCGAGAAGCAACTTCCTTTACATTTACGCTCACAGATAAGGATTCCGGTATGAATAATTACTTTATTTATTTAATTAGAATGAGAAGTTGTTAATATAATATTGCTTACTATAATCGAAGAAAAATATATATGTGTTGTATTATAAAATTTCAGTACGTTCGGAATTAATCGAAAATAAAATATTAAATGTTTTGCAAAAGTTCTTGACGTTGGATGTCCTTCCGACCACTGTTTTCTGTGTCACACTCATTTATATTGAATGAACTTTCCAATGACTATAAACGAGAATAAGCGTTGGTTTTACGATAGTAAAATCAACGTAAAAAATGAATGTCGATGAAGTTCGTATTCGGCACATTTTACTTTATGAGTTTCGTTTGGGTAAAACGGTAGCAAAAGCTCACAAAAATATTTTTTCTGAATATGGAGAAGATACTATGAGTTCGAATAGATAACGTGAATGGTTTTGAAAATTAATTTGTAAACCAACTGATCTATTGTACAATTACTAATTCAACAATTAGTTAAACGCTTATAAATTGATCATGCAATATTTATACAACACCTTCATGAAATTGGAAAAATACAAAAGGAAGAAAAGTAGATCTCGCACGCACTCTCTGAAAACATGGCAATTTAACGGATCAACGCGTACATGTCGCTACTTGTTAGATAAACACGGAAGAGCTTTTTATGGAAACAAGCGACCGGCGATGAGAAATCCCTCGTGGAAATGAATTTCTGCGAACGTTTGCAAAAGTCGACATTTCTCATTTTTACAGCTTTTCAGACTTTTGCAGAACTTTTAGACATAGTAATGAGACACAAAATGAGAATTACAGAAAAAACGACCGTTTTTTCTAATACCTGTCAATTTTTTAAGCATATAATATACCTAGGTTATGCAGCCAGTCATGTATGTTTATCAGTATAATAATATTCGGCTGCACGTGGCAATGGAAATGCAAAAAACAATAGTTCTCGAATAGGAAGTTTTACTATATCGGGGCATTCAGCAGACTTTGCTCCCTCTGACTACCATTAGTTTCGGTCACTGCAGTACAATTTCAGTGGTTCTCAGTTCTGCAATTTAGAAGGGGTCAGGAAATGCATTGTTGTCATTATCGACTCCAAAACCGCAGGAATTCTACCGAACTGGAATTCACGAGTTACCCGTCAAGTGGCAAAAGGTCATAGAAGATGAGGGAAAATATCTTAATTAAAATTGAATAGTTTGTATTCATATCAATAAATATTTTTGTGTGAAACAACGCCGAAAACTTTTGCACATCCTTAAGAAAAAGAGAAAGAAAAAGACTCGTTTATGTACAATTATGTATCAGACACCAGAAATGTAATTGAAACTTGAAACACCTGTGTTAGTATTGTCATAAAATATATCGCGATACATTTATTGGTAGTTAAAAATTAAACTTCGTCTTTGTATGTATATATATATTCCTTTTATATAAAAATAAAATATACGATACATCGTTAACCTTAACGGGAGAAAACGAAAGTCTTTTAACAAGGTAAATTTGTATCAGTTTTTGATAAATTGGACCATAAAATAGAAATAGAAGATTATGCCGTGTCGCGATAAATTTTATTGCATTTTAAATTTCAATTCCGATAAACTTTATATCAAATTTCGAATCGATTATTTAACATTTTATTTATCCGCATGTAAACAATGAAAATATATTCTTTTTTAATAAGAACTACAAAAATGATTGCATATGTATAATTATTTTTTTTAACATAATTAATTATTAATAAATAAAAATATATAAATACTTATTTACGTTACTCGTAAATATTATTTAATTGCGTTAATCTGACATATATCTACTCACCCCAGTAGAATTTTAAGTCGACTTCAAATACATCATTAGGCTGCCCTGTTCTGAGATAAGGTTGAAAGAAAAATAACCCTATATTTTCTATGAATTTTATTTCGCCATTTTTAAGACCTTTCGAATTATATTACAGGAAAAACTCGTTTTGGAATTTGTACAAATTTTTTTCGACCGATCGAAAAAGCTGGCGCTGCGACGAACAGTTCTCTGGCGATGCGTAGACACAATACCATGCTTCGAAGGGAAAGCTGGAAGCAAAGTATGGAAAAAAGTTCAGATTCTGCGTTTTTCAGGTGAGGTGCTTCGTTTGAGAATTACTCTCTAATGATATACATTTATAATCCATAATGTTTGTTTGTGTCAAGGTCTTCTCAGACTTTTCGGAATTGCAATATTAAATTCTTCATACTAATATGATTGTTTTGTAGCGATTATAGGAGCAGCACTGTAGGACCGAGTGATTCTGAAAAGGAAAATCAAAGTCGTAAGGATTCGGATAAAAATTCTGGTTCAAGGCTTGGTGTGACGGCTCCAAGTGGTGATAGCGAAAGTGGTGGTAGTCATTCCCCTTCACCTAGAACTTCACGTAGAAGACAGGTGCTTCAATCACATTTCCATAAATACGTTTTCCATTTCATTCTTTTCCATTTATAGTACTGCTGATTTTTTTATCTTATTTTACAAGTATAATTACATTATTTTAATTCTCCTTTCTTTCTTATATTTTGAATACAATTTTTAATGGTATTTCATGTGTTATTATTAATAATAAGATTCTGATTATAAAATATAATTACGAATGATTAAAATAATACTACACGAAGCTTAACAGTCGTGTTTCTTTAGGACGAATCTAATATAAATTAAAATTAAAATCATCGTATTGTAATATTACTCGTAATTTTACTATTATTAATTTAAAAATGATAAATTTCTCGGATTTTTGAAATGAATAACATACTAATGATCTTAACTTATCAATTTGAGGAAACAATTGCAGAATTGCAGGCGTGTCACATTTCTCACAAAAATATTTGTCATAACATAAAGTCGACGCGCAATCATTTCAAACACACGATAGCATCAAGTCAGTCATGCAAACGATTCACGCATCAAAAGCTTCAATTATGTGAGAAATTTGGTACGCTTGGTTTTGGCATGCAACCTCGCCGAAGTTCTAACTATAATCTTGCCGATCTCTCTTTTTCAACAGAAAAAAAGGAATCATTCACTGACGTCATTATGCATCATATCACATCATCCTTTCTTCTCCATGTTCCGCGAATGCTTGTTCGTATTGAAAAAGATCATCGACGCGTGTAACGAGAATTCATTGCCACAAAAAGTCGGAGCCTCCAAACAAGCCAATAGGTAATACCAATCAGAAATAATATAAACCAAGTAACAGTGTGGTCACACCTGTTGGTTTTGAAGACGTTTTTCTCATTGCAGGGATACAGTTTGGAGCGTTCTCACGGGCCAGTCCTTCGAGAATACCTCGCCGATCATCCTTCACGACATACGGGAAATCGAGACCTGGATTCTCAGACTGCTGAGCGCACCCGTACCAGTGCCTGGGAAGACCAAGGTTGAGCTTGAAATTTTGGCGACGAGCATCCAACCGCCTCTGTGCTTTGCCTTGCCCGACCATACAAGGTTCAGCTTGGTTGATTTCCCACTCCACCTACCGCTCGAGTTACTCGGGGTCGATCTCTGTCTGAAAGTTCTGACCCTAATATTGTTGGAACATAAGGTACGATTTAATTCATTACTGTCTCCTACTCTTTTGTTATATAATGAATTGGGCTGCCAAAGAATCTAGTAATAGGCTTCCGCTCGTTGATAACTATATATCATTTGATCTACCCCGCTAGAGATACTCCTCCTCCCCTATGTTATTAATATTTCTCCCAATACATTAATCTTTTCCGAAGGAAAGATTTTTTGTTGACGCCACCGTGTTTACCGATACCATGCGCACAAAAACGTTGCTTTTATTTCATTTAGCCGCGTATGACGTCACCGGTTTATTTTGGGATTAAATGGTTCGTGTTATTTTTTTTTATTTCAGATACTGATGCAATCCCGTGATTACAATGCCTTGTCCATGTCGGTCATGGCTTTTGTAACGATGATATATCCTTTGGAATACATGTTCCCAGCAATACCGTTGCTCCCTACGTGTATGAGCTACGCGGAACAGCTACTCAGTGCGCCTACGCCATTTGTCATTGGAATACCCGCGTCTTTTTTAATGTACAAGAAAAATTTCAAATTCCCCGACGACATATGGCTCGTTGACTTAGACAGCAATAAAATAACCCCGCCATCTAATTCGACTGATAACGAAATCCCACCGTTGCCTGAACCGGAAGCGACTGTATTGAAGAATCACTTGAAGCAGGTACATTGGTTGAACATTCATTTGTTCACTTATTAATTATAATAAATTTAATTCTAAATATTTTTCATTTTTTTTTCTGCTGCGTTTTACTAAATAAAGGCGATGCAACTGATGGATCAGTCTGGTTCAGGAGTAAATATCTTTAGATATTTGTAATAATATGAACCGTTGCATGACTTGATATAGTATGTAATTCTAACGCGGTCATTATTAGTTTCTGGTAACAATTTGAATTTTATTTTTAGGCCATGAATAATGCCCTCGTCACTCAGTCACATCAGTCTACCCCACAAATGATGTCGCCCTCGTTTTCTCAGCCTCCAAGCAGGAAGGAAAGTTTAGCATCTCATTCAGCATTTGGGTAACTTGAGTTTCAATGTACAAATTGTATTCTACATAAAAGTTTCATTCGATGAAATGAAATTGAAAGCTTGATTTATTACTTTTTGTTATGAAAAAAGGGGAAATGTTTAATAGAGCGTAAAATTACATTTTCAAAATAAATTGTATTACGTATATTTAATATATATTATGCATACATATAATGAACCTCTTAAAATCTATATGATATCATGTAGACTTAATACTGTAGGTTATATATTTTCCTGTTTTATTTTCATTCGCGCGAATAATACGAATACATAATTAAAAGATACAGTCAAATAAACAAAATCGTAACTGAATAATTGTTTACATTAAGTTTACGATAAATTACATAGTGTTTTTGATTAACGTGATCATTAATATTAAATGCCAATATGAATAATTTCAGTGTTTCCGGAAATCAGCGTGGATCAAATCCAGATACCTCTTTTCCTGGGAACACATCCGGCACTTCAAGTCCGAGACGTCCGTCAACAGCATCGTCACTTAGTTCTGGACAACAAAAGCAAACCTCGCCCAATCCATTTATATACGGCAATGATGTTGACTCGGTGGATATTGCAACAAGAGTCGCTATGGTGCAATTCTTTAACTCTCAAAATCTTCTAGCAAATTTCACTGAACATACGAGGACTTTGAGGCTCTATCCCAGACCCGTCGTAGCTTTCCAAATCAATTCCTTTTTAAGCTCGCGGCCAAAAGCTGGCGATTTTTTACCCAAATTTGCAAGAACGCAGGCAGTGGAATTTTTGGCGGAATGGGCCTTGACGCCCAGTAACGTCGCTTTTCTAAGAGTACAAACTGGAGTCTTTGACCCCGCTCAGATTGGGGACAAGCCACGATGGTATGCGTCGACACTCGAAGCCATTAATTTTGCTGTTTGGGATTCTAAAAGTTCCTTAGCTACTGCAATTGCGTCGATCAAAACTCATGAAACACAACCAACGGACGAAAGTGGCTCAGATTCAGAAGGCGCTGAAAGCACAAGTTCTTCGTATTCGTCTCTGAGTGACTTTGTCTCGGAAATGGTGTCGTCCGATTTGTCACCTAGTTAGTATAACTGCTGTGATAATAAAGTTTATTATATTTTGTGGGTATATATTAATTTGTCTCCGCTGTTTGACAAAGTGTTTAGTGTTTAAGAGAAATTTAAAGAACGGTGAATTCGATATCGAAGATCAAAAACGTAATGGAAGGAAGGCCGAAAGTGTGCAAAAAAGTGTGCGAAATTGGAAGCATTATTGGATGAATGTAAGAGAAACTTGCACTTACATTAGGAATAACTCTATAGAAAGTTGATTGCTTTATTCCGAGACTACGAACAACTTTAATTGTACCGAATATAAACAATATTCTCCTTGTTGACTTTCGGATATTTTCGAAAATAAAACGAATATTATTATAAAAATGATAATTTGGACAAGTATGGGTCCAGTTTACTAACTACTTTATTAACGGCGGAGACGTATTTGCAATCTTAATAAAATTGAAAATAACCATCTCAATACATGACTACAAAGCAACTTATTTTTTTTTACTTTACAGTAGTACAATCTCAACAAATGTCTCTATCAGTAGACCCAAAGAATATCTACCATCCTCCAAGCTCATTACAGTACCCTGGAGTGGAAGAAGATGAACCTCCTCGACCCGATAGTCCACAAAGCACTTCTTCTAGTCATAGTGATTTAAGTAGTCCAAGTTTTAATAAAGATTCAGAAATTGAATTTAATCGGAAAATTTCTGAACCCGAAGAAAGCGATAATGTAAGATATAATTTAAATATATAAATGATTAATCTAAACATGTATATAGAAAGAAACTTCGACTGATTATATCCATGAAAAAATTCAATAGAGATTTGTAAGTGAATTCTTTAAAATTTTACTTGTCTCATGAAACTGAATTGAATCAGTCGAAACTTCTAGTTGATGCTTTCTTTAGTATTCTTTTGAGAGTGAAATATGAATGATAAATTGTCTTCATTCCAGACACAGTCTACGCAATCTGAACAACGAAAGATATCAGATGGTGGCACTGTGTTAGAAAGGACATCTAGTTTTGGTTCCAAACAGTCCGTTTTACCACGACGTATTAGTAACGATGGTGAGAAGGACGTGCATTTAGCACAACAACCGACGATTAATGTATCGAGGCCAGAAATGCAAAGACAAGGAAGTAGCTCAAACACAGGAAATGGAATGGTCAAGCAAGTCTCTCAAGGCTCGTTATTCGAACAAATCACGTCCCAGGCTAAGGATCTAGTACGCGAAACTACTAGGCAAAGCAGTCAAGACGGACTGTTAGCTCAAATGGACAAGGTGAGTAATTGTGATTAATTTTGTTTATAAGATAATTATCACAATTCAAACAATTTTTGTTTTTCTTTACTATCCATAGCTGAAACATCAAGCGAAAGAAAAAATAGCAGAAGCTGGCGAGGACAGTTTATTTGCTCCTTTAGAACAGGTAATAGTATAATTTAAATTGTACATTTATAATGAAGTAAAGTGTTTGACTAATTCTTGAAAAGCAATCTAAAAATAAATACCCCTTTTTAGTTTACTCAGCAAACAAAGAAAGCGGTCGAAGAAGTTTCGCATAAAGCCGTAGAAGCGAGCAAAACTGCAGCGGATGTTAGCAAAAATACGTTTGAAGATTTAACATATGTTAGTAAAAGTACGCTAGGAGACGTAACGAAAGGTGCCAAAGAATTAGCTTCGAAGAAAGGCTTATTCAAGGTACGGATTTGTTAAAGTTATTTGTACCACTGTAATTAAGTTAAGAGAATAATTTTTATATTAATATATATTATAAATTTAATGCTTTATTATTTAGGGTAATTCGCAACAGTCCCCACCACACACTCCAGGAGTAATGCCGACCCGAAAAGATTCTTATAGCTCTCAATTAGTTACTTCTGATTCGCGGAGTGGTAAGAGAGACATTGGACGTGATTTTTTCAAAAATTTCAGCAATGATATTAATGGATTTGCAACGCAAACAACTTATCTTTTTAATGACTTTTTTGGTAAGTACATAGTTCTATTTTTAAATATAAATATCTACGGGATGTGATTATGAAGTTTTAAGACCTGTGTAATCATTAACGGAAGAATTAGGTTTGTTTGTGGAATTGTGAAAATATATGAAAATCCGAAATTACAACATTTTGTTTTCAAATCAGAAAATTAGTCTTCAATGAAAAATTGCACTGAATTACAATTGTCTGAAATTAATGTCAATTAAAAATTACAAGCCTGGTCTTGAGACTTTTCGTACACATTTCGTATAATCTTTTGCTTGTAGAAAGCTTCGCTTGGGAATAACATTATTTTTAATGCTAGATAAGTATGAGGCAACATTATTTCCCATGTCGAAGTAAACTAGATAATTATTACACGGAGAAAAATGTTTCTGTCATTACAATATTAAATTTCTTAAGTTGTAGTGTGTTGAGTATATGTTGAAGTTTATGTTGGAATTACAGAAAACAGTGCTCTAATAGCACAATTGATTCACCTAAGATTAAATGTAGCATTTACAAGAAAATTTATTTAATGGTAAATTAAAAATCTGTACTGCGAACAGTGTCATAATGTTATTATTGTTTGGTTAGTAACTTTTTTAATACTGTACCAGTTGCCTCAGATAATTCTATGTGCAATTTTCTCCGTATAGTGTAGAAATTTATTCATAAATTATTTTTCACGATTACTATTTACACTGTAGGTAGTAAAGATAGTTCTAGTCGAAGCCTTCTTCCACAATCTCAAAAATCTAAAGACAAATCACATTCGTTTGCTGCTTTTTCAAAAGGTATTTTCATTTGATTGCCTAACTCTTATTTAATTGCACTTAATTATTGAACATACTTATTCCCATTAGAAAGGTATTAACGTAATCAATTTTTATAATAGCTAAATCAACAGTGGAAAGGTCTCCGCTTATTAAACATACTTTAAATAAAGGGCATCAAGATGACGGCAGAGATAGTCAAAATGATAGGACCACAACGAATAGCGACAATCAAGAATTTTTGTCTGATGTAAGTTCGCCTATAAATTTAGCGAAGGCTAAAATATTCCTTTTGTAGTGGAAAATTACACTGCCATCGTTATACGTAAATATGAATCAATAACCGGACTTTCAGATTAAAAATAAACATATTATATATGTGACTGAAGTTTCTAACGTTATTCTAACGAATTTCACAAAATTTTGAAAATTAAGAATAACGACCAAAAACACTTCGTAAGCGTTTATAAACACATATAAACGACTATTCTGTATGAGTTCCTCTAATTAACAGCCAATTTTGGTATGTCAACGGGAAAAAGGAAAAAGTTATGTAATGTGGCACGAGTACAATAACCGGAAATGAGGTTATAGGGCAAAAAAAGTACTTTGCCCCTGGTAATTGATACCTTTGACATTACCTACTGGTTCTATAGCATTTTGTATAATTGAGAGCCAATTTTGGTTTTTAGTTAGAAACTTCAGTCACATTATTATATGCATTAGATTGTCTTGATTTGACTTCATATTCAGAAACGTTGTTTTGATATTATTATTATTTAAACTGAATTATTTAATTAAGTACTTAAAAATATTAATTCAATAAATGTTAAAACTGCAAGTATAAATAATTTTATGTTAAATATCACTTATTTTAGGTGGTGAGCCAAGTTTTAGCGGGCGAAGGAGTAAGGTGGCTTAAAGAGAAAAGATTAAAGAATCTTATGAAGGACGAAAGCTATCGTGATTTTATAGTATCAAAATTAAATAGAGGATTAAGTAGAAAAATTAGTCCAGACGATCGTATAGATGATGTGGTATGCATTTAATTTTAATAAAATTTCATGGTTAGAAGTAACTGCATTTTTAAAAATAATTTTTATTCTAACGAAATAAATATTAATTTTAGTGTATATCAAAACCCGTGTACAAAGGAATGTTAAAATGTCTTCAGGCTGTTGCAAGTGGGTTAAAAGATACGTTCGATAATTACGGTTTAGGTGGTATGGCGTCTGTTTTTCAATTAATGGAAATAGCTCACACGCATTACTGGGGTAAAGACTTTTCCGAAGGTGGCTTCGAAAGCTCCATAATGTCTCAAGTATATGAAACAATTTATATAACAAATTTTGAAGTATAACTCCTTACGGGAAGATATTTATAATAACATCCGACTTTATAGCGATACAACAACTTTTGAGTGCCAAATTATACTTATATATACGGATCTGTATATTTTATATGTATATACGGACATTTATATTCTATGAAACAAAATCTATATATACATATATAATTTACTTATACTAATTATTAAGCATCGAACAAGCCTGTGTGTATATAACTTATAAGATTTATTGAAGCCCGAAGAAGTTACACTTCTCTCGTGTGGTCCTCAGAACCCACACATTTTACACAGATGTTTTTTATTTTAACATTTCATGTAAAAATATATTAATTACAGTCCTCTAGTCCATTTGGAAGTAGAGAAAATTTATCTTCCCCACAATCTCCGAAGCATTCTGTACAAATGGAATCCTCCCCGCGACAGTCTTTCCAAATGCAAGGTAAATAGTGTATTCCGAAAATGCTATTAATTTTAGTGGATAAACTTTTACAAGGGTTTTTAATCGTTTATAGAAATACCTAAGATTCGACAAGAAAGACCTCATTCGCAACAAAGTGATGATAATTCTTCTTCGTCGAATACATTTCTGGACATGTTTAATGTAAAAAAATCGTTTTTAAATATATTATCTTCTATGGATTCCGAGGTATACTATTTTGTACTGCTTTTAAAACTCATATTTCTGACATAATTTAATGATAATTACATTATTTAGAGTGGTCGTGGAAGCGCAGCTGGAAGTAGTGAAACATTATCTGCAGATGGTGGTGGTTCGTCTGGCAACCCTATGTTTAGACAAACACATCAATCCTCATTTCGAAGTACGGTGTCGGATAGCGAGGTTGAACAAGGCAATGTAAGATAATAAAGCTTTATATTTTTTTTTAATTTATGCGAAAAATGATTCTTTATATAATGGTGAACGATGGTACATGATGTTTAAATTGTAAAACTTAAATAGAAGACCATTAAATTTCTTGTCGAAATTAATGAATCAGTGCTAGATCAATATTTAATTGCATGACATTCAACCAAACTAATGTGTAAAATAATATTATAATAATATTGATCCTGTGATAAAATGGAACTTAATCCAGTTAGAAATACATGCAAATAAAAATAAACTGTATTTTATGTATAGTTCCCTAGTAAAAATCAAACATATATGTTCATATATGGATTAAGAAAAAACATATACGTTCATATATGGATTACGAAAAAAAATCCATATATGAACATATGTTTTTTCTTAATCCATATATGAACATATATATTTTTTCTTAATCCATATATGAACATATATGTTTTTTCTTAATCCATATATGAACATATATGTTTGATTTTTACTAGGGTTGCGTAATGTAAATGTTGGTTTCCTTATATATTTGTTATTTATAGTTTGCTCGTCAAGTTCAACAACGGACCAGTAGTGTTTGGTCTAATTCATCGTTGAACACACCTGGATTCAAGTACGGCGGCGGTTTTATATCGTCGACTACTTCACCAAGTCCAGAATCTGCTAGAACATATCTTTTTGAAGGTAAAATTATTGGTAAACGGGTTATATACTTATATTTTTATAATATTCCCCAAACATCAATATCAAATTTTATATACTTTAATAATTATGAAAATTAAGCGTGTTGTTATCAACCGGCGTGACAAAAATTTCCTATCTCACGGATAGTAATTTTTTAGATTAGATTTAGACAACTTATTAAAAAATATTTACAGGTTTTTTGGGAAAAGATAGATTATCTCTATGGGATCAAATGCAATTTTGGGAGGATGCATTCTTAGACGCCGTTTCCCAAGAACGAGACATGATGGGTATGGATCAAGGTCCAGGAGAGATGATGGAACGGTAAATTTAATGACGTTAATAAAATTTCATATTAATTATTGAACTTTTATTGGGTGATTTCATTCGAATGATATTACTTAGGTATAAAAGTTTAAGTGAAAGTGAAAGAAGAAGATTGGAACACGACGAGGACAGGCTACTTTGCACTTTGCTCCATAATCTAACAGCTATTCTGGTTATGTTAAACGTCGATAAAAATGAAGTTCAGCGCAAAATTCGACGATTGCTTGGCAAAAGTCATATTGGTCTTGTTTATAGTCAAGAACTGAAGCAACTTCTTGATGAAATTTATAAATTAGTAAGTTTGCCGAATGTAATTTTCAGTCGAATGTTTATGATTCAGTAGTCTAAATGATGTTATTTTTTCTCATAGAATGGAAATGATATCGATTTGAAGCCTCTTACGTCGCGGCAAATGCATCGTCAGTCATTTACCGTACACGAAGGTATTAAGGCGGAAGGTGATTTGAGATTTATGGAAGTTAGACATGATGGTCTCGTATTGCGTTCGGTGACAGGGGTTATTGTTGAACGATGGTGGTACGAACGTTTGGTGAACATATCGTATAGTCCAAAGACTAAAGTACTTTGTTTATGGAAAAGAGTTGGAGGGAAAACAATACTGAAGCAGTACTATACTAAAAAAGTAAGTGATTGAATGAATTTTTGTTTGAAAACAGATTAATATATTGTAAATAATTTTGAGAAACTAAACATTCTATGAAGATAAATTTACTAAAATGTATCGTGTGTTTAAATAATTATCTTTAATTACAGGGTTCTGTGCTTTACAATTGCATTGAGGATGCAATGCAAAAAGCTGCAGCTCGTGGACGAAGTGCAAAAGTAGGATCTGAGCTTGGCGGAGAATTCAATGTATTGGATCTTAAAACTAAACAGGGCGGTCTTCTCCAAGTATGCATGGAAGGTGTTGGTTTACTCTGCGCTAATAGCAAGGTATGGTATTTTGTTTTATCATTCATTATATCTAAACGAATGTGTAATTTGATATACATTATATTCCATTCATTAAAATTTTGTAACGGTGTTCTGTTTCTTGATTACTTTATTCCTTATTTACAATGAAGATCAGTACTGAATGCGTTTGTTAAATAATACAAGTTGAGACAATATCTGTGACATTACAAGTGTACAGAATATCACGTGTTTTTATTCTAACTGTTTAGAATACACCCAAACTTTCATGAAAAAAATGAAAACATAACAGTTAAATCAATAAACAAATTGAGACCATCTTTACGCGATTTATCTGTAAAATAGATATTATGCACTTTGGATTTAAAGTGCATTGGACACTAAACATATAAATTTTACACCTTTTGATGAATAATATTGTACCTTGATTTTTATTTTTAAAAATTTGTTTAAATCTGTTTAAATATTTGTTTATTACTAGGTAGATATGAAATATTCGATAATATTACCCTAAAAAATGAAACTTTAAGACTCATTACACTGTTTGCTATTTTCGGATTCTATTTCCAATATTACTATCTTTATCAGAGGGTCCGGTAGATGATGTTGCATGTTTAAATACTGATTATCATAATTATAAAATTTTATGTAAGAATTGTAGTTTCATAGTAAACATAGAGTTTCAAGTATACTAAATTATTATTCTGCACGAAAACTAATTTCGAGCAAGGTCACATTATAGTTAACTTTCTTAAAATTACGTTTATTAATAAATTTTAATTGTTGAGGAATTTATTGAATAATATGAAAAGATATTATTTATATTAAATTTTAAATCTTTCATTAATAAGACAAAATGATTTTATTGTGTATAATTTTTATAAATTAATGATGAACTAGCTAAAGAAAACCTTTATTTTTATATACGTCATAAGCAGAACAATGACTTTAACAATTATTTTTTCTTATTATAATTAATCCTTAATGTTCCATTCAGGCACTGTTATTTGTATAGTACTTTATTTTATAATACTTGACTTTATAGTACTTAAATTTATTTGTACGTTTAATTAGTTAAAGTTAGACCTTCTCTTGTATTAGAATTGGTTTTCTGGTTATAAATGGATTCCATTCGCCAAAATATAATAATTTTTATACTGTATTAATAGAGTTTACCGTATTTCAGTGAATACGTCGATGTATATATATGCTGATAAATTTTTATTCCAAGCTCTAATAAAATGCAAAATCTGTAATCTTTTATTATACTATATTGAAATCTAGTATATCGTAACTTTTTGAAAATGAAATTCAAAATACAATATTAATCGGAAGGAAATGTTGATGTAAATTATACTGAATATATATATATATATCCTGGCATTTTTATTGTTCAAGCATGCTATGTAAAATTACAACATAGGTTTTTTATGAAATAATTGTTAACTTAAACTGAAAGCACATATTAAATTGAATAATTTTAATTGAATACGTTTGTAATTTACGTCAACATCGTTCAGGTGTAAGATTATGATTATAAATGTGGTTTACAGTATATAAGTAATAAAAATTAAACATACAACAATAATCACGATAAAATATTCCTCACATGTTATTACTTTGTATTTTATTAATCAAATAAATTCATTCGTTCAAAATAAATGTAATACCGAATATTTCAAGTTGAGAATACATAAAATTTTTATCGCTCACAACATATACTTGAAAACAGGTTATAAAATTGAAATAAAATACAATTTTTATACTTGTTACGTCCATGAAAATTTTCTGTTGTATATAGTTATTATTTATTTTAATATTTTAGTAAATTGCGTATTCTTTTAATTATACATTCAATATATATATATATATATATATATAATTAAGCTATTTATACACTTATTTCTTCTTTTTAAGTAACAAATTTTTTTTTGTAATTGCTAACACATGTATTTAATTTTAACGTTTATTCGTTATAATTATTTTATTTTTAAATAAGATCCTATCAGCGATTAATATTCCAGCGATATTATATACATAATAATTACTTAATATGTTATTTTAAGTATAATGAAATGATAATAAAAATAATAAATGATAAAAAAAATAAAAAAAAATACTAAGACATCTGTGAAATTTAGTGTTTTAATATTCTAAAAATATTATTATTCGCTTATAGGGGATTGTTTTAGTTTAATTAACTGTTTGAATTTATATTGAAAATTAAATTGACAAATGATTACATGTATTGTTCCCATTGCTGTGTATTATCCCCGCTGATAAAATAACATGTCTTTGATTAACGATAGCACTATACAAGAACGTTACAATGAAACAATATCTGTTTTTGTACAATCTTATCGTGAGATAAGACTTGTAAATAAAACAAATATTTTTCTTTGTTTTCTGAATTGTGTGTTTGCTGCATTTACTGATTTGCTCAAGACAAATTTATCTGACATCGAATGCATATGCAGGATTATTATGAAAATAAGCCTCTTTCTTTATCTATTCGTTGTTTCAATAATCAAGTGTCTTTTAACCTTTCGTCGTTTTTTTTATTTTGATTTCTTTTTGTAACTGTTTTATTCTCCATATGTTTTATTGTTGATTGCATTGATGCAAGGACCACTCAATATTATCTCCCATTGCTAGTCATCATAATTTGCTTACTTTGTGTGTACTTATAATTTATTGTATGAAATAACACATGAAATGAGCTATTGTATAAGCACTTTACAAAAGACTAGTTGTGGGATATCATCTAATTGGATTCAACTCTCAGGATAAAGTAACACATTTAATTTGGAAAAATTGTACTTTTTTCAATAGCGTAAAGTAACAAAAATCTTTTGAACCAATATATTGAAACAGATGCTTGAAACTCCGAAAGATGGCGAGACGAAATTTTGCGAAATTTCACCTTAAGATAGCGTTAGATGTCTCGAACTGACTGGAATTGTGTTTTTCCGTCTATGTATTATTTTTTTCATTTCTTTTCATTTTCTAATTACTATTATGATAATTCTATTCGTATTCTTACGTAGATGCGCGAATCCTACAATGTTTTCTTGAATAAACGAAGTAAAGTAAAATGCATGCATCAATTTCTGTTTCCATTTCTAAAAAGTACGAAACTAAGAATTCATATCAGAGTTTTTATTACAAGTGCACTATAAATTTCATTCATTCGTAAGCAAAAGAGAGTGCATAAGGTTTTTATGTGCCATATACGTATTCAGCATGAGTTGTACGTTGCTGAAAGGAAGTGTACATTTTCATTAAAGGTTGTTTTACGAATGTATCGTACATATAGATACTATTGCGAGGACTAACCGATTACTAAATGAAAAAGGCAACCTGTCGAACTTGCCACATCCGTTGCAGACCTGTCAATCTTTTTACAGCCTGAGACTTTACACTGAGAAAAAATTTAATCAAGAAATAATAATATAGTATATAATATAGTACAATAAAAATAACTAAAATTATAATTTATAAGTGTAAATTTAATCAGAAAAGCAAATTTTAGAATAAAATTGCTTAAATTTGTTGTTACAATTTCATTAATACTTTTTTCTCAGTATACGTTGGGCAATAAAGTTTTCCACTTTCTTTTTATCTATCAGTTTTGCATTTTCTTTCTATCTTTTCTTTGTGGGTAATAGAATTTAGAATTTTCTGGGTAAACAATTAGAAAAACAGTATATTTTGATTTACAAACGAATAATTCGCACATTGGTAATGCGTATGTTTATATGAAATATAAGTTAATTCCTTATTTTTCAATTTATTCTAAACTTTATAAAATCGCTTTTCAGACTTATATGTGAAATCATTGATATTTGTTGAGATTACATTAAGTACGTTTAATTTGAGCATTATTTGATGTTTTTTGCATGAAGCTCGATGCGCAGCTGCAATTTCTTATTGTTTTTTCTTTAATATATACTTTACATTAATTTATCTATTAGTATTGCCCAAATAAGTTATTCCATTTCTAGGATAATTTTTTTATTTCTCTAGAATGTTTTGATTCGCGATTTTTTTATAAAAATTGCAAATATACATTTAACTGTTTATGCAATTTTAACGGATTTTGGGCGATACTGTATGTTTTATTTTAGGAAGCAAGGAACAGTGCCTATAATGATATTAATAGCATTTGACATTATTAATATATTAATGTTGGATGCTATTATATATATTTTAATAATCTTACTCAATACATGATACATATTTTATTATCATGAAAATTAATGAACGAAAAGCAATCATTGATTCACTTTTGTTTCAATACTGACTAAACCTTAATTTATATATATATATATATATATATATATATATATATGTATTTATATATATATATATAAGCATTTTCCCATTTCTTATTATTATATTTTAAAAAGTTATGTGTGCTTCTCAAAGCAACATGTTACTGGCTGTTTTAAACCGTAATCTGCTGAAAAGAGTGGTTTCGTATAACTTTCTGTAATTATATATATAAAATATACGCTCTTTTCACAAATTACGGGACGTATGATGCAAAAAGTTAATTTCTTTAGTTAATTAAAAAAACATTGAGAAACGGCATAAATAAACGCAATGAAAAAGTAACGAAAATTTAGAAGTGTGTATGTCATTAACGATACTTTCTCAATGTTCGGAGATTGACATGAGCAATAGTAAACAATGGAAATCGGCATCATACAAGTGACATGTCCGGTAACACTTGACAAATGAAATACTGACTTTTCGGCTTGGGAAACTTTTGAGATGGTCCTTGAACAATGAAAACCGTAGGCATTATGTATTTAAATCAGACCGTAACGCTAGGTTATTGGTCAAACTAACTAATACAGCCGTTCAATGGATTTAATTTTTCGTTTTTCTGTTTCTGTCCTGTCAACATTGCTCTGGCTGGTCGAACAGGATTTCGAGGTACTTGGAATAATTTATTTCATTATTTATTTATTGAACACGTATTGGTTGTGTTCCGAAAACGCCTGGACATTTTTTACACTTATCGCTCGTGAATCGATCTTAGACGATCGATCACCCACGCAACCGCTGCAGCACGTGATTGTCTGTTTTAAACATTGTTCGTTTGATTATTGGGCATCCTTAGGGTGTTCCTGGAGTATTTGTAGTGCTAGGACGAGCGAATGTGAGTGCGAAAGTTTTTGGTAGCTATGCTTGCAAACGTAAAACGGCATCGCAACAATTGAAAGATAAGTTAAAGAAATGGGACGTGCGGCTGAGTTTCGGAACGCAGGCCATAGCAGCGTATGCTCTAATTAGCACCCTAATCGTGTAGCATTTTGAGACAATTAGCTCCACGATTATCCTTTTTCTATCACGAGTCATGGTTTAAATGTCAGTAGACTATGAATTCTAAATATCAGTGTTCGGTAGACCTTGATCTGATGGCGAGCGAGCTTCTGTCGACTACTCTTTATGACATTAGTATTTACTTGTACTGTCGAACTGCATGACAATTAGAATGAACGTGGCAGCTTAGAAAGTTGATTTGTCTCTCTTTATTCACCGCAGCCATGCGACGAGCCTTATACCACTGTTAATATAGCAATTGGATTTAAATTCTAATTGCGGCGAGTCGTGATGGACCGAATTGTTTCTGTTATTAGGTCTACAAATAAGTCTCTGCCGTTTGATGAAGAATGGCATCGTCACTAAGTTATAGTTAAAATTGTCTGATGTAAAAAATCGTATCGTAAGGTGGGACATCTCTCGACAACGTAACCTTGAAATATTAGCCATTTGATATCAGCATTCTTTATCGTTGGAAAATGTCGAGTTCTGATCCGAATAAGCGTCATGTGCGGCAGCTTTTGATTTATTTGTTTAATTTGTTCTTAATCAGCATCGATTACTTTTGTTTGTCCAATATGGGGAGGTTGCTTTGAATGAGAGAAATTGTCGTGAGTGTTTAAGGAAAAGTTGAAGAATGGTGAATATGGCGTCGAAGACCAAGAACGTAACGGAAGGAAGGCCGAAAGTGTATGAGAACTTGCACGTCATTTTTTCATTGAAAACGGCAGAGACTTATTTGTACTTTTAATAGAGAACAACTATATTATAATGCGGTGTACTTTTTATTGTATACTGAACTGTACGTTTAATTCTTACTTTCTTTCTTTTTGTTTGTTTTTTTTTTCCTGTATTTGCTGGAAATATTTTTATGGAAGGGCACTTCTTAGTTTGTTCAATGTACATAGAAACAGTTAGAGTTCGTTCAAATGCTATCGGACAATGTGTTCATGGAGCGTAGTCAACGGATCCTCCCTTTGAGCACATCTTTGAATAAACATACTATTACAATTCTGCATGACACCGTCCATTACTGACACTGAAAACAACCTTATATTCTGTATTCACATTCAAATTCATTTGTTCATGTGTTCAACAGCTGATTAATAATTCATTACCGAAGAATTTGCACCAAATGAAATCATAGATACACACAACATCAATATGCAGAATAATTAGCTATTTGAGCGAGAGAGGATTTAGGCCATCTCCAGAGTTGCCGGCCATCGTTGTGTTTCCATGCTTCGCTTCGGTTTATTCATTGGATATGTCTAATCTATCTGGTTTACCCCTTGATTGGTTACCTTTTAAAGTTTCCTTCCCCCCTCTACCTCTTCAGTTTCCTTGTTTTGTTTTTCTCTTTTCGATTGTTTCACATTTTTGATCAGTTTTACGGCAATTGTATTGCAATTAGCGACGCTTGATTGTGATTGCACATAATAAATTTTGAAATCCATCGATTCGCATGTTCACTTTCTCGTACTTTTTGGTATGCCGACCCAATCACTGAATCTCATTGTCATTTGATGTTAAAGCATGTCGTGGCCAACAATTGAACATGCTGTTGAGATATTATTGCTATTTATACCCATACACACGTTAATATATAATATTTATATACACATTGCAAAAATAAGAGATAAAATATTTTTATTTAACATTTTTTCCGTAAGAACACAAATTATGCATGAACGAACAATGCGTTGTTTCTGATGTAATTAATATTGAGATACGGTTGCCAATTAAACATGTATTATTTACAGTTTTTTGTAAGATTCGAACATATCCGCAAGTGCCATGTCCGGGATGAAATCTTCGTTTTGGAAGAATTTAGTAAGTACTCAGTAAGTTTTGAGTGGTCAGTTCCTTATCAGCAATCGTAATCAAATTGTCGTTCTCTTTTTCAGATCCTAAAACTAGACAAACTGTATTACGTGAATTTCAATCACCTATGGTAAGCTATTAAATGTTTACATTTTCATATGAGAGTCCGTTAAAAATGGCGAAAATTTGGCAGTTATAAAATTTTTTAAAATTTCATTCCAGTAGAAAACCAAAAAAAAAAAAAAAATTTATTATACATTTTATATTTTTTTGAGCTTTGTAAATTTTACTACACCATATTATGTTACCAAATAGCACTATAGTAGCAATAACTAATAAATTTCTCGCAGTGTACTTCAGATAAATTGTCGAGATCATCGAGACTGCAATTAAGTCACATAATAACGCAAATTAACTGTGCACATTTCAGGCAGATCAAATTCTCTATTCGGTCCTTTGTGTATTCTCTTACTTGGCCGCCGGATCGGGACAACAAAAACAAATTCCAAGACCACGTCAGGGGCAACCGACGCAGTCGTCAGGGTCCAGTGCCGCTCCTGTACAAACAGTACATCAAAGAATAGAGCACCGCAGGATTTCTAATACGGAGCAACCTCCTCCGAAGCAGCAGTGACACAGAGGCAGACGCTCGTTGCCACTTGTACTTGACACTTGTCTGCCTTGGGTTTAATTAGTCCACTTGATTTACATGTACAATAGCTTTTAATAGTTACAAATCAATACGTGTGGCTAAATATCCTCTTGCAATATTATCAAAGATATAAATTATAAACAAAACTCTATATATATACATATAAATATACGTGTATACGTACGAGAATGAGCGGGACAAACGGCAGGAGACAATTAACAGTTCCCTTAAACGCGTGTAGTACATTTTGATAAAAGACACGATTGAACGGATTTTCGATATTCGATTGTACCCAATGAAAAATCACCAGTGATTTTTATATCCGACGTTAGTGTGACAGGAATATAATGCAATGTAAAATCGAGGCGATCGTCGGTGCTATGCAATTGTGGCTTTGCGTTGCATCAAGCGAACGAAATTTCATGCCCCGTTGTTTTCCTTAATTTCTGTTTGTTCGTTCGATTAGTACCGGATATTTTGGAAGACCGAATTATCCCTGAGTTGAACGCCGATGTTGAACTGGCTAATTTTTATCTTGTATTCATGATGTGGTGCGCAGTGACAATAAGTGGTGTATGTTTAATTAGCAATAATAAGATTAAGGTTAATTGGGCGTGAGTGGTCGTCGTCAATAGAGCTTGCTGAAGCCAATTAAAGTCGCGAATAAATAGTTGACTAAAGCCAACTATTAAATGCATTATTGTAATGTGATTTGGGCGTGCTTCGTCAAGTGCGTTTGCGCGCATTATTTCAATCAGCCGATGTGGTTTGCGACTAAATGATTGTACTTATATTGAACAAAATAGATGCCGTTGCTGATGTACAGAAAGGAACACGGTTTCTTTTGTTTTTTTTTTTCTTCTTTTTTCTTTTCTTCTTTTCCCGTAGAAGTGGTTTCGAGGATCGTGTACATATGAATGAACAAATTTTGTCACGAGGACGAAGGGATATATGTATATATATACATATTTGTGAATTTTAATCTTGCATGTTGATTATTGATTGTTTTCGTCACAATTTATTCAAAAGAAATATATGTAATAGGCTGTTGTAAATGAGTTGTAAAGTTTTCCATGCATTCGCATAGTTTTAAATAATGATTTAACCTGAACTTTAAGAGGAATACAAGCGTGCTGTACAAACAGAATTTCATGTTAAATATATATATATACATATTAATGATGATATATTTTGAGAAGTTTCAGATAATACCAGATTGTAAATTTTAGATGAGGTGCAGCGATTTATTGTAAAATTTTATTAAATTGGAAGAAAATTTTACAAAATAAACATCTCAATTATGCAAAATGTGAATGTTGATTTTATTTTATATTTTAATGATCGTTCATAGTTTTCAGGTGAATTAAAGTAGTCTGCGATTTGTGAAATAAATGTGTTAAAAAATTTATGTTTCGAAATTTCATTTCATGACGTTATAAAAAAAATCTATAAATGTATCCACCAATGCTGAAATATAATTTTGTATTTACATTATAATGTGCTACATTGTTGATACTTCAATTATTATTATTATTATCTAAAATACTTTTATTTCGTTAATTTTAATTATCGGAAATTGAGTTTTATTTATAATATTGAAGTATACTTCTAGTACAGATAAAAACAATTTAAAAATTTTAAATATATTGAATTATGAAATTAATTATAGAAATAAATACAAAAGAATAATAATAAAAAAAAATAAATAAAAAATAAATATTTGTTAAAATTATAATACTAAATAAAAAATTATCTGTTAAATGAATTTAAGGTCACATTAAATAACGCTTGTTTGAATTATAATATAAATTTCATTAAAAAGTCGTGCACTGATAAGCATATTTATTTCTTTGAACATTGCATATACGACTAGATAGTCAACATGAAATGTGATATATGATCTGTTGGTGATATTAATGACTGCACGAATAAATCTAAAAATCGCTCGACTCAAAAACCCATATTGTTGGAATTTTTTTGCATGAAAAAATTAACTAGTGAATATAGTTAGTAATATGATTATATTATTTTAATAAGGCAAATGATTTTTTGCTTTTTTTGTAAATTTTTATTGCGGAATTTCGATGTTGCACAAACTTTTTAGAAATTTTTAAAGTGTGCATGATGGAAACAAAATGTAAGTACATGCTTATTTTAGTTATTAATACATTTAATTGCAAAATATTAAAAAAAAATCAATAAATCATATTGTCAATAAAAAATCATGACGTTTTTAAATTCAACATAGAATCTCTGTAGCATATATTTAAATAATTGCAAGAGCAGGCTTAGATTTTTTTTTGAGATGGATTTAATCCTTTTAACTTATCCTGCATAATTGTTAGTATTAAAAAAGTATTTTAAGTAAGTATTTTCTTATAATTTTCATTCATATAATTTTTTAGTAGTTAAATTTTCTTTTTCTTAATACAGTAATACATTGTAATATAATTTGAAATATATTTCATAAATATAGTAGACACGCATTTGAAACAGTTAAAAAGAGTAATATCATCTGCCATATTTTTCTCAGGGTAAAGTTAAAAGTTACCAAGTTCTAGTTAAAAATTCCTCCCATATTTCACATATTGTATAATAATATAATAAATTATGGAAACTATCATTTTAACTTTAATAATAAGTATCTTTGCTCTTTTGTAAAGGATCATTAATTCTCTTCACTTAAAAAGTGCTTTCGAGTCTCTTTGTCTTTGTCATCGCGTTTTCACGCGTTTGTATACATATTGAGTAAATCTACATAACCATAATACTGACTCATTTTCACTATCTTCAATTATACACAAATTACTTAATTCAATCATTCATTACAACAAATATAACGATTAAAGCAACAAATATTCAAATAATATCGAAAATACAAAATAAAAATTACAAATGGTAATAAATGAAATGCATCACTCTCGACAAAATCAATGGTTTTGACGAGTCGTACTGCACACGTAATTTCGGAGCATAGCCTTAGCCTTAGACGGAGTGCGTCGCGAGGAGGAATCTCGCGCGTGCGTGCCGCGGGCCATTCGGAGGCGGAAAAACAAACGAATATGTTCGTTAGTGAAGTGTGTGCCATCGATCGATTGTCGCTTCATCAATCGTGATCGTCGTTCGAACCACAACGAATGACAGAATGGAGAATACCGTCGACTCTCCGGTAAGGCACAAGACCCGTTTCTAACTTCACGCTTTCTCGCATTTCGCCACATCACCCGCCAGTTATCCTTAATTTCAGGTTATGATTGCACGCATGCTTCGTACCCGTTTAGCCCGCGCGCGCGTCTAAAACACCCAATCAGCGTTTGCCATAATTCCGATGGTTTCGCGCACACATTGCACTTCGCTTTTGAAATGTTGGTTCCTTTTGCTTGCATTAATAAATTGCGTTTTACTTGTTTTCTAGATGACTATATAAACGGTGCTGCCGATAAGACGATAAGATAATAACTTTATGGCATCTCATAAATTCAGTAGCAATGAAATGTACCGTTCAAATGAATCGGACGTTTTAAATTGAACGTCATTTAATTTTATTCTTGTAAACTTTGACAATTTGTGGATTAAAGCTGTTAATAAATAAATTTCAACACTACATTGGTGGTTTGTGTGTGGCGTTTTTGTAACTTTGCCACGTACAAGTACCATTGGGAAATGTACGCGTGTGCGTGCAATTTCCTGAAGATTTAACAGAGTAGTGAACATTTTAGTAGGACATTTTGTAATTAGTGATCGCGAGTGTTGCGATTAAAACATTTGACATTACTGGTCTTGTGGAAATGAATCTAAATTGCATTCAATTTTTTAAATTGGGTGTAAATGAAGTTCTCGTTATTATTTGTTTTGTACTGATTATTCTGTAGCTTAGAAAGATTAACTTTTATGATGCGTGTTTGTTAAATAAAACACTGAAGAAATAATAAAAAGGTTAAGTTATAAAATTAGCCATTGAAAATTAAATAATAAATGAATGTCAATAATTTAGATTTAGAATATTTTTATTGTTCTTTGAAGATTATGAAATATAATACCTTGCAATATTTTGTACGTTACATTATAAATTTCCTTTATTTATTTTCCATTCGAAGGAATGCGGAAGTATCATTCTCTTGAACTCTATTTTGCGCGATCGTCATCATATAAAAAGTAAACAGTATTCAATTATTCGCAAATCTTTTCTTTTATCGCAAAAAGAAAAAAGCAATAAAAATATTATACACGAATAACGAATTAAAAAAAATTCAATAAAAATGTAATACGGTATATTTTGTTTATCCAAAGCATATTACGAATAATATAAAAGATTAGACTTCTCAATATCTAAGAACATTTTGATTCTTAGTGTTTACAGTTTAAAATCAACGGGAATATGCTGTTTGTCCTAATGATGAAGAAGAACAACAACTTTTAGTAGAGAAAATTCACTGTATATAGATTACGTATCAACACGTTAGTTTATATCATAACAAATTATACCATTAATCATAATTATATCGCCGCGTTACACTTATCGATGAATACATAATCAGAGACAAGTACACATTGCATGTGCGCGAAGCTTCAAACGTTTGTCTTCAATGATTTTGTATATAATAAAATTTTGATGAGAACAATTTTCCTATCAACAGTCGTAGAAACAATACTTCCTAGTTTCCAGATAATATCCAACTTAATTTTTTAATGTAGGTTAAATTAATTAATCATGTAGTAAAAATTAGTTTGATCAATCATGTATTTTTTAACTATTAATTTATTAAAATGCCATAAATATGTCGATATATATATATCAAACAACGTCGATGTTGTTTGACAGTATAGTAATTTCTGTTGTAACTTTTTTCTGTGTGTAATAAATTATGGTAATATTTACTGTATTATTTTCTTGTGTATATTGCTCCGTATTATTCTTCAGTTCGCACTTATTAACGGATCTTAAGTCATCGGAATTTACCAAAAGCTTAGTAAAATTTATGAAATATGTTTTCAATGTACGATTATTTAACAAGCCAAAGATGATTTGTATAATATAATTAAAAAAATTATTAAGTGATAATAATTTTTATAGTTTGAAAACGATATTCATTTCTCTATGTTCCGCATGTTTACTCATATATTTCCATGCTTCGTAATTGTAAAGTAATATTAACTATAAATTCGAAATGAGAATTGTGACCCAAAGGGATAAATTCAAAAGCTTCAATTGTACTGGCATATAATGCAAAAGTGTCTTACGATTTATTACTTATAGTTTCATGAACCAAACATGTAAATGAACTATTATTATGCTTGCATTTTGAAATTATCTGTTTGGATACAGCACGATAATCTTCTAGAATGTAGATTAGTAACCATTTTGTCAAAGCGACTACCAGATATAAAAAGATACATAAGCATTTTGCAATAACTTGGGTATAATATTATAGAAAGTCATTCTAAAATAAAAGACATTAAATTCGTAACTATAAATTCTGAAGTGTTAAATGTACACTCGTTTTTATATTCTTTTAAGATTACACGGAAAAAGTTTTTTGGTGAGAACTTGTAGAAATTTATGAATAATGCCTAAAATTTCTAGCTGCTAATGGAACAAGTAGAAATTTTATTTATCGGATTTTTATTTTTATTCCTCGCTTTCGTCAGAAATGTTCCGTTTGTTTCGTTATTGAAATGCTATATCTCGAACATTTTTTATTGAACGAAAGTAAATATAAAAAAATAATTAATTCTCTACGATTATAATAAATTATAATTCTTTTATTATTCTTATTATTATTATATTTTTTAGCTGCTTATAAAAAAATACGGATCTTATAAGAATTTTATTTGTGTAATGTGTGTGTAATTTAAAAACTATCACGAGCTTTTACAGTTTGGGAGTAAGCTTTTTTATTTGCTTTGTTCAGAGCTTTGGTGACAACTACCGTTTGACTTGTACTGTCGCATTATGTTTATTCTCCGCTGTGATTTAGGTTCTTACTCTCTCTTGGAAGAATGGCACTATCTGTGATAGTGAAAGTGCCAAAATGGGGCACAAGGGTGTAATTTTCTCGTTTAACATCATTTGTTTTGAATCATAAGAAACACTTATTTTCAGGTAAGATTATAAAACTAGCTTAATTTTTTTGCAAGAAACTGTATAATTCATTGAATTTAAGTAATAACAAAAAATTGAACCAATAAATTCATTTATAGAAAGAACATAAATAGAAAAGATATATATTTATAAATCACATTAGTTTGTTTTTTATTTTTTACATTAGTTCTCACCGAACATTTTTTTACGTGTATATTATTAATATACAATAAATAAATATATTTATTATATAATAATTAATATATAATATCGCTTTCATTTATTTGTGTATAATTTGGCAAATGATAATTGGTATATTATTTTACTTATCAATATTTTATATGTTAATTATATATTTGATGATTAAATCCTTCTCTTTCTTTTTCTATCAACTAAATGTTTTGAAACGTTCGCATGGCACAGAATGTAATTTAAAATAGAAATGAGGGTAGAAAAGTAGAGGAACAAAAAATTAATAAATAATAATTGAAAAACGAAAGGTCAAATGAAACATTGATTCATTCAAGCCCCATGCAACCAGTTAATAACACATGCATAATCCATTCAAATTAACAAGACATTTATTGGGAGCAAGCGTTCGTAACTAAATTATTTAAGCAGCGTTTGTATGAGCAATAATTTATTCGTTTTAAACAAAGAATGGGTTCTTCATTTTCGACATTTAATTTTTTTATACAATCAGGATATATTTAAAGGCGAACATTCGATTCGTCTGCGGTTATTGATTTAATAACTTAAACTTTTGATTGTTCAAATATACATTGCAGTTCAGAGCAGTCGAAGAGATCGATGAAAGAGATGTTTCGGTCAGTGAGGCACAAAGGACACAAAATTCTGGCAGTCAATTAAGACAATGGCTTGCGTGTATTTCAGGTAATTATTTTATTTCAATAATTACTATGGAAATTTATAATTACACAAAATTATTCTCTCGTTTGAATCTTCAATATTCATCATTCATAAGACTACAAAGATTCATAAAATATAGAATAATGATTCAACGTTACAACTTATTATGAAGTAATTAAACTAATCATTATGCAAATTATTTTGAACTTAATATTTTCTACAATATATATATATATATATATATAATAACGACTTTTATTACAACAAAGTGACTATTTTAAATTATTCTCGAGAAATTTAATGTAATTTCTACACGGAGAGAAAAGATTAATAAAATTTACTGACATTCTTAGTAAACTGGTTATATATTGGCAAAACTTGAAAAATTACTATCTTAAGTTAGTAAAAGATATCAATTTGTTGAAAATGATTCTTAGAAAGATTCTTAGAAAACACTTTTTACTAACTTAGGATAGTAATTTTTCAATTCTTGCAAGTATATGACCAGTTTACCAACAATGTCAGTAATTTTTATTAATCTTTTCTCTCCGTGTATTAATAAAAATTCGATGGCTTTTGTGCATTTCTTATTAATTAATTCGTTTATTTTTGTAAGAAGCATTTATATATATTCCAAAAAATTATAAATAGATTTTCCTTTACACTGAGAGAAAAAAATATTAATTTTTAATAAAAAGTTTACTAGTTTGGCATTATACTTGCAGAATATCATTATATGGCAAACTAAATTATTAAAATTTATTAAATCAGTTTATTAAAAATTGTTATTCCATATAGTTTTGTGCAATTTGACATTCTGTTTTACGAACGGCATAGGTTAGAGACACTAAATAGTAACACCTAATGGACAAAACATGTAATAAACAGTTTGTCAATAATTAGAATTCAGTTTAATAAAATTTGAAATCCCTTGGTTACTAATTTTAAATATTCTTTTTTCTCCGTGTAACATTATATGTTTAATTAAGAAGAAGAAATATCGTGAAAATGTTTTCTATAGCGTCAATTTTAATAATTTAATGCATCAATCTGATAGTGCAAATTTTTTTTACATTTATGCATTATTATTTTTTATAGATTTTAAAACATAAAATTTTTTGTTGTTAGCCACTTTATCAATGGTAGCAGTTGGAACCGTTTACGGATGGACGACAACTAGTATTTCACGATTAAAATCTGGCGAGAACGTTCCATTTCAGATTGACAGTGACGAAAGTTCGTGGATCGTATCTTTAACAGTTTTGGGTTCTATGGTGGGTCCATTTTTTGGAGCATATATTTCTGACAGGTAAATTATTTCGATATTTAAGTAAATTAAAACTAGATAAATATATTCGAAAAACATTTTTCAGATAATTAAACTCATCTCGATTAATAATTCAAATGAATTAATTATTGTTGCAAATAATCCATTAATGTTGACGTGGCACTGCATAAACAGTCATCATCTATCAATGATAGTCAGATAAACCATAATTATTGGAACATTGTTTCACCCTTTTTCTGTGTATTTATTTTGTCCCTATTTTGATGTCAATGCCACTTAATTATGATCTCATTGATTTGCAGAAATGGTCGGAAGTTTTGTCTCTTATTCTCAAGTCACTTCTACATATCCGGCTGGATCATCATCATTTTAGCGCAGAGTGTTGAAGCGCTTTACGTATCGCGAATAATTTTGGGCATCGGTGTGGGCATGTCATACACGATCAACCCGATGTATGTGTCCGAGGTAGCGGACATAAATATTCGAGGCGCTCTCGGTACTCTCATAGCAGTGAACGTGTTTACTGGTTCTCTGTTAACCTGCAGCATAGGACCTTACGTGTCTTACCAAGTGTTGGGGTTCATCTTACTCACTATACCGCTCTTATTTATCCTCACATTTTTATGGTTTCCAGAAACGCCCTACTACTTAGTTATTAAGAAGCGAAATCAAGATGCAATCAAGTCAATTGCTTTCTTTAAGAATATTCCCCTCAACGATGAAAATCATTGTTTGCTCAAGAAAGAATTGGAACAAGTAATCAAGAATGTCGGTGATGAGGAAAACAGTTCCGAACAAAACTGGCAGGAGAAAACAAGACAACTGTTTGCTCGAGGAAATCGCAGAGCATTGACTATTGCGATTGGATTAATCGTGGGACAACAATTAAGTGGCAATTTTACCACCATGCAATACTTAAAGACTTTATTCGACAACGCCAATATTGGGATAGACGCGGACGTTGCGACAATCGTGGTTCTGGCGATGGGTCTGATTTCTGGCACTTTATCTACATTAACTGTAGAGGGGGTAGGCAGGAGGCCCCTTTTGCTAACCTCTGCGATAACATCCGCCATTACTTTGGGACTGCTTGCGATATACTTGTGGTTCAACGAGCATCGCGTGGACGTGTCTTCCGTAAATATACTTCCCGTTGTGGATGTAATAATATTTCAAATCGTATATCAGTTCGGCTTAGGCACTTTACCCAACGCTTTAATCGGCGAGCTCTTTCCACCTAACGTCAAAAGTATCGCTGGTGCTACAATCACCGTTTCGGATGGTCTTCTTGGCTTTACCGTTTCCAAACTTTATCAAGTTATCGGCGACGTGCTCGGTATTAATGCAGTCTACTTTTTCTTTTCTGGATCCTGCTTTGTGATGTTTCTTTTTGTTTTTGCCTTTGTGCCTGAGACCAAGAATAAAAATTTCGCTGACATACAGCACATGTTAAAACAGGACAAGGTTTATGTCGGACTGTGGGGTACCAGAACGCACATGAGACCCGATAACGTTTCACCCTCCTGAGTATTGCTCAATGTTTTGTTGTTATTACACTGATACATCTTGCGTTTCTCATACTTTTTTGTACTTGCGTTTTCTTACATTATTTTTATCGTTCAGGGATTATGCGGTAAAAGCTTTCTTTATTAATATAATCGATTATGGTATTTTTTTGTATGAAGATTTAAAAATGTGGATCGAAATAAAAAAAAAAACTGAATGAATTTGTTATAAAACAATGAAATAAAGATATAATTTTATGTAATAACTCGAAAAATTCTTATTTGTATTGATCGTTCTATCCTGTCTGTGTGATAATTTGATTGGTAGTGAATATTGTTTCATTTTCAGCTTTTGATTCATTGAAATTGGATACTTTTTCTTTTATAAATTGACATTTATCTACTAGCTGTACTTCAATTTGCTTTTAAAAAATAAATTCATCTCTTTTTGATGGATTTCAATAAATGAAATTGTTAATAGAAAGTCTGAATCAACTGCTATTTACTTCATTATTCCTCAGGTATAAGATTCTCTCGTAGTTTCTGTATAACATTATAGAATGTTACGTCACGTTTCTATAAATTGATCAACTTTGAATTCATTACGTTGATTACAAAACATTTACGTGATAAATAAACAGTTTAGTCACATGAATAAGGCGTTGTTTTAGATAGGCAAATGGGAAACGGTAATGCGGGCAGTCTGGTCTACACTGAGAGAAAAGTTATGGTAAATAATATCTTGCTTGTCGCCTTACTTTGGTAGTATGACTAAAATATGGGGTAAATTAATGAGCACCTGCCGCAAACATTATTGACATATTGTTTATAATTTAAAATTCTTAATGATGATTTCTAAAATGAAAACAAACATTTGTCTTGCACTACATTTTACTTTTCATAGGTCAGGTGAAATTAGTATTATTTTTGCAAAATATTTAACTTGAGGTCTGTCATTGGATAGCATCTCACCGTATTGTTCCATTAATACAATTTTTAATGTGTTGTCATGGTAACACATTTAACAAATTCATATGGAAATTCAATATGAATGAGCTGCATTTTTCTCAACTTAATTATTATTTCATAAAATATTTATTAGGCGGAAATTTTGTCAATTTGAATTAACATTGATGTGACATTTTACCGCAAGTTTTAAGTATTCTGTTTTCATTTATAGAAATGGTCTGATTTTGTTTTGATATTGTACTTTAATATTGTAATTCAGAAGTCATTTCTAAGTAGAATTACCACGTGGTTTTCAACTTGATCAATTTGACATTTCAATTAAACATGGAACTTCTTCAAGGAAATTTCTAGCGGAATTTCGTTGTTAATTTTTTTAATGGTGCAATTTCCGTTTTATTTTGAAAGATAAATTTTCCACTGACAAATGTTTTAAAAGATAGCGTACAATATCAAAACTTTTAAAGGTAAACAGTAACACTAACGTTTTATCGTGTGGTAATTTTTTATGGTATTTTTACGTTAATTTTTATTGAATTTTTCTCTCAGTGTATATATGCAGTAGACGAATTGCATGTGTATGTTCGAGTCTATACGTTTTACGTCGGTTCATTTTATTTCCATCTCTCGCAGTATATATACGTCTAAAAATTTAACCCGTTCTCGGTTACTTTAAAAAATGCAGCTAATCTGCGGAGGACAGTTGGATGAAGTGTGGACAAAAATGTTGCAATGAGGTCAAGTCGGAGCGTCATTTGTCAATCTTTTTGTAACAGATAAATCGATACATTAATGCACAATGGGAGCAAATTCATTAAATACATGCACAACTATTGGCATATCTCAGAACTTAAAAGCTAGTTCTTCGTTCGTAATAATTCATACGTCGAGATAGTTTCGCAGCTCCCCGTTGCTATATCACCGAGCGAGTGTCAAACAATAAATTACCTTTCATAACTTTTCCGGTCTCTTCCAGCAAGTGCCACGATCTCCGCAGAATCGCGGTGCAATAAAGTCCTTTTTTTTTACTTTTTGTTTCCCTGCAATGTTCGACTTTCGGGACTTGTTTTGTTATCCCTTTCTCCGGAATTTCATTGGAAAATTTAACGTTATAATTAGTCCGTTTGCTTCTTCGTTTCGCAAATTGCTGCGATATTGCCTAACGTTTTAAAGGAGTTATGACTTCGCGTTAAATCGAATCGAAATTATTGAAACAAAGACTTGACGGTACGTGATGCCTGAAGTTCCGTTAATTTCATAAAGTTCTAGTAAATTATGGTACTTCTGTCCGCTCCCACAAGGTGCATTAAATTTGACTGGCTTTCGCTGATACGTATTACGTTTAATTATAACTATAAATTTTGTATGAGTAATATGTCATCGGAAGTAAATACATTTTGCAATTCGTCTTTTACGAAACAATGAAAATAATTACACCATACATCTTTCCTTTTTGTCTTTCATTTTCTATAGCTTTGCATGGATTCGTTGAATTTATAGTGGAGTTTTTTATGTTAGAGGAACAAGATGATTAATCTTTTAAGATTTTTAAATAATTATAGGAATTGAATTTATGGTTTCAATAAATTTTTCTCTCTTAATGGAAAATTTCGCCTGATGATCTCTTTTTGCACGATGAAGTGATCAATTGTTCTGGATTGTAGAGTTTACTGCTGAAATGAGGATATATTGATTAAAAAATTGTTTCGCATCATTCCTCTTTTTACGTTTTACTTATCTGTTGGTTTAATGACTGGAAAAAGAATTTTGTTTTTTTAATTTATTGTAGTAATTTTAATAAATAAAATAATTCTTATTTGCTGTAATTATTGAATTTATCTAATAAAGTTTTAAATTTAATTATATTAAATTATCATTCATTACTTTGATAATTTATAAATAATATATTGTCTTTTTCAGTTTCTCGAGAAAAAAATAATATATTGCAATTGCATTGTAAAAGAAAACTGAATGTAAATATTGAGATTGTATGAAGGCAACACACTGTCATTTCGCTTTCTTTTTATTTTCAGTAAACAATGTGAAAAAGTTCTTTATTATGGGTGCCTTATACATTCCTATTTTCTTGAAAATGAGGGTAACTTATAAAAGTTCAACATTTTAAATGGAGGGTCGACATTTTATTTATTTATTTATTTTAAATGGCTGTATTTGCTACATATTACAATCCTCCAATTTAAAATTCAATATTTTTGACTGCCTTTTTTGTTCAACTATTTTGAATTAGAGTCATTTGTTTAAAGATTCGTCATTATCGACCCTAAAAACTTATAATAAACCTATTATAATATATATTTCTAATATAATTTTTTAAAATCTTTATTTTTTTGAATTTGAATGTCAGATTCAGATTTTGATTTAGTGAATCTAAATACATCCCGAAAAGTACTATGATTTTCCTCTAGATTTACGTAAGTTTAAAATTTTTAACTGCTATATTTGTGACATTAAAAGCTGCTGAGAACAGTCAAAGAAATTCATTCAATCAATCACCAATGGGTTAGTTTTTTTCTGAAAATGGTATATGTATTTATCATAAAGTTGAAGGTTACTCTAGTATTAAACTTGCAATTGAAGTGTTATATTAAAGCTATATACGTTGCTTATATCTCTGATCACTGCTGTTGAATTGAGTACACTAAATGTGAAAGTAATACTCAATTTAAAGCTGAACTTTAACATGAGTGAAAATGCTCAATAAACATACAACACTTAATTTGAGTATTATACTCAAGTAGTCTCTCATTGGAAACTTGAGTTGGGTATAATATTCAACTGGTCTGTAAGAACAAACTCGACTCAAGTGTTCATTTTTTGATAGATAAAATACATATTACTCTCCTTTCAATGGATTAAATAAAATTGATTATAAATGAAATATTAATAATATAATTTTTCAAAAGCTGCAACATTTCACTTTCGCACTCTTAAAAATGATCTGCTTAAAATAAAATTATATTCCTCTAATGATATTTCATTTTAAAATAAAAAAAGTAAGCTGATTATTAAAGTATTCCTTTTATATTAATTAAATACATAATTTTAAGATAAAAGAATGCCTTTTTATAACGAAAGGTAATTCCTTTATACTTTAAAATATATCGTTTCAAATTTACAAGAAGTCCTCTTAATTTAAGAATAAGACATGGAAATCGTACGCAGTGTGGAGAATTCTAGTTGTTGTTGTCTCTGTCATTCGAACTCCGAATATTGTGCGACAGACAACTTAAGCAGTTTTGCTGAACACTGTTGAACGCTTCGTTACTAACTTCAAGTGCGATCCCCGGACCTAGAATTCTCCACACTGATCGTACGTGCGATATCGGATATATATAGGTTACATTGTCACCTGTCACATTCTTTAATAACAAAATTTAAGGAAGAGAAACAACTTACTTTTATTTTACACGGAATTCATATGAACTACAAATGATATTCCTCTAATTTTCAGAGGATGCGTAAATATACAGTCGTAACAAGAAATTCCTCTTATTTTCAAACGAAATCCTCTTCTCGTTATTTTAACCAGAATATCATTTTATTTTGAAACGATTCTTGTGAATTTGAAATGATTTTTTTAAGAGTGTGGGACAAAATAAATGCAGCAGGCGAAAAAGCGAAGAGTGATGGCAAGGGAACAGTGAAATGTATAGCATTATTTTTTTACACGCGAAGAAATAAGATTCAACTAAAAATTAAAATTCTGTCGAAGAAAATGACCTTCCCTTACACGCAGAAAAAATTTGGACCAAACATGTACTACAATACCGTATAACAACGTTGACGTAAAACATTTTGTTGTTGTACTTTAATAAATTGACATTCGAAAGAGTAAAAAATTCATATAGTTTATTAGTGTTTAGTACAATAAAAACTGTAGTACATTTACTAATACTTTGATACGTGCCAAACAATAATAATATATATATCCGTTTTTATTATATGCTATGTTATAATAAACGTTTCACTTTAATTTCTTTGGTAATTTAATTTGTAATTCACCAACTGCAGGTGATATGATATTATATAATTTAATACAGTTACGATGTATACATGAATATTTAACTTTCCATCTGCTGTTTTGGACACTTTATAAAGGGTGGTCGTTTTAACTTGAGACAACTAATATTTCGAAAAATATGCATCCTACGAAAAAAATGTTTCAGATAAAAAGTTAATATTATCAAGGGGGACATTCATCTGTGTTAAAATTAACCTCCAAATGGGTGGAGCGGGGGGCAACTTTGTAAGCTTAAATAGGAACCCCAATTTTTTATTGCAGATTCGAATTTTCCATAAAAAATAAGTAGATTTTATTTGAAAAATTTTTCTCCATTCCTCATAGATTGCCCAGTAATCGCAACAAATGACATTTTTTGATATTTTTGAAAATCGCGCCACAGATCGAAAAACTAACAATTGGTTCTGAATGATACTTGAATTAATTTTAAAGGTACCCGATTGTACCCGTAGTGATTACGAAGGTATCTGACCATATTCAGGACGAGCTTGATGATTGTACATGTGGATTTCATAATCCAGACAGTAGGCCAAGATATATGAGATTGTTTTTATGGATTCCGATGATATCCGGGCATACCCGAAATGAATGTTTTTATTAAAGTAGATAGAACTACATTTAGCGTGATCCAGGAACAACAACGTGGACTTTCTGTTCCCCTTTGGCTGCTAGATTTAGGTGAGTCCCCTTTCCTCTCACCATCGGGGTGCTTGACTTCGGGGAGACCGTTGCCTCTATTGTAATTCACAACAAATGCTCAAAATCTCAGCCTTCCAGTTCGATACATTTATTAATTCGAGCTTCAAATGCAGCTACACAACTTAAAAGCATAACTGGTGTAATTTTTGTGCAAGCATTTCTGATACATTCTATCATGTTCTGTCGAGTTGTAGGTACTTCTGCATACACTTTGTCTTTAAGAAAAAAATCCGGCGACGTAAGTTCTGGTGATCTAGGAAGCCAAGTTACCGGACCACCTCTGCCAATTCAACAACTACTGAAATCGCGATTTAATTCTGCTCCAGCTATTGCAGTGTAATGTGATGGAAAACCATCGTGTTGAAACTAAATGTTCTGTCGTATTGCAAGTGGTAGAGCTTCTAATAGAATCGGTAGCTCATCATCTTGTAGTAGGTTACGATATTTTTCTCCGTTCAAGGTGCCTTCCAAAAATAAAGGGCCGATTAGTTTATCGCCTATGATACCGCACCTAATAATTGTTGAAAACGACTGACGAAAAGCGATGTGAATTTGGATTATTTACCGATATTTCGTGTATTTAAAACCAGTGCACACCGCTTTTTGTTGTTTTTCTTCATAACACATATCATTATAATCTGCAATACTTTCCTAACCTTGTAGAATGGCGGCTTGGTCATTATGTTACAAAATTATTATCCATTTCATTTTTACAAACGAAAACATTAAAGCCGATACCGCAGGGCGCTATCTATGCTTTGAGTATCACCTTAAGTGGGTAACTCAAGCCAAAGACTAAGGGCTACTAATCTGAAAACACTTTTGTTCGAGTTGAGTACAATATTTTATTCACTCTGAAAGCGAAATATGGCAGTTGCGGGTTACATGGTGAATAAAAATTATAATTGTTTTTGTATTTTAAGTGCATAATAGATAAATTAAATAACGGATTAAGCCAAAAAATTACAATCAACTATTATAATATCTATTCATAAATGACATAAATATTGTAACTTTTCACTTTATTTTTACAAGCTTATGAATACATTATACAATTTATGATGGTACTTTTTGCAACCTTGTGCATTATGTCCTTAAGTTATAACGGAAAATTTCAATTTCTTCAAATTTTTTCTCTCAATGTTGCAATAGCATCGTGCACAATATTTTTGGATCTTGAATATTATAGAAACGTTTTCACAAACATAGTTCAATACATTTGTAACAATTATTTGCATACGATTGTCCTTATATTTATCTGCATGGATTTCTATCTGGGATACAATTATTAAAGTTTTTTTTTATAAATATATAATGAGAAATATGTTCTTATATGCTCTTATTCGATGAAATTCTGCCTTATTCCCAAAAAAAAAAAAAAAAAAATTAATGTATATTTACAAGAAAAATTTGTGTTTCTCTAGTGTTACATTTTTCTTATTCAAAGGAAAAATAATCTTAATTCGTATTAGGGAGCGCTAAATCGTATTTTTGAGGGAGATTTGTAGATTATTATCTCTACGAGTTTGTGTTGATAATATATAGTAACCTCTTAATTGGGGTTAGAAAGGGACAGGGATATTTAACAGGGACATTTTAAAACGGACGGCATACCTAATTAAAGTGGTAGAATTGGAATCTGTTAAAGCCCCGACATTTTAAATGTAATTACATTATTGAACAGTTTCTTAAATTAATAAAGGACGCACTTATATGAATACAATTGTCTCTCCATTTTAAATCAAGAAATTGTTCTATCTTGAATACGTCAATAATACCGAAATGTTTGTACTACAGCATTCATTGAAAAAGGATGCAAATATTCTAGTAGGAATATTGCCATTTTCATTTTACAACTCGCACAGTTAATAAACCCTAGTAAAAATCAAACATATATGTTCATATATGGATTAAGAAAAAACATATATGGTCATATATGGATTAAGAAAAACATATATGTTCATATATGGATTACGAAAAAAACATATATGGTC
>JABFPN010000400.1:0-49017 GCA_022817305.1 Leptoteleia sp. ZL-2020 | reverse complement strand
CAATGCTAAAAACTTTGTTTTATGTTCCCGAAAGAATTTTCGCAAAGCGAAAGAAACACGCGAAGCGAGGAAAGATATTTTTCGAACCCTAGGGTAAATAAACTCTGCTTCGCGCTCGCTTAACAGGCCCGCGAAAGGCCATTTCGTGTGCAGGTATGAGGAAAAATATATTAATTATTTGATACTAATTAACTGTTTAATCTGAGCATCAAGTAAATATGACAAAAGCTTACATTATAAGTTGTACATTATGCAATGAAATAAATTTTACTTTCGTAAAAAATTACTTTTTTGTGAATCCTTTTCAACTTTTACCCATAAACTTTAAAATTTTCTTAAATCGAAACATCTGTAATTATTTAAAGAGTGAATTTTTTGGGAACTTTTATAATTTATTAAAACAGTATTGGTAACTTCATCACTTTAAGAGATACATGGAAACCCTTTAAATTATAAGATTTATTATACTGTATTCTATAATATTCTATAATAAACTTATAGGAAATTTACACCTGCTTATTTTTACTTATTCCTATCCGGTGCAATTCAAAGTGCCGAATGTTCAAGTGACCGAATAATACATTTGTATAGCCATATTTGTAGTATATATAGATATACAACTACATTATTCGATCATTAAAACAGTCGGTACTTTTGAAGTCATTCTCATGTACAGGTTTGCTTGAATTTGATCGTGGTTTACAGGTACGTTCCAAAATTGACCAACACTTTGTTAATGACATACATATGAATTTTAATGATTCAAAAGAACATGTTCCGACAATTTCGGAAAATGAGTACGATTTGTGTGAGTTCAATTTATGTATACATACAAAATTAACACGTGTTTCTTTTTTTGTTTACAGGTTAATAACCAAAATAACTATTCTCGCTTAATAAATCCTTGTCATTTTAATTTAATTTAAAATTTCAACGATTATGAATTTTAATCATTAATATAAATACACGTATACAGATATAAATTGATGTTTATCAATAAATAAAAAGTGAAAATTTTTGATTTTTTTTTATTACAAATTACAAGAATAATACCGGTACAATTGCATTTGTTGGTGGTGAATGGTATTATTTTTAATTTTGCAGTGTAACACAATGGAAAAAACCAAAAATTCACCTCTCGTTTACGAGGTTATTGCTGAGTGTAAAACTACGAAAGCACGAGTTGGCAAAATGACATTGGTACATCACAATGTGGATACACCTGTTTTTATGCCAATTGGAACTCAGGTTTGGTTTTTTCACTTTTATTTGTTCAACAATGATACATTTAAAGATATTATTATGTATTTATGAGATTTGTAGATTTTTAAATAAAACTAAGTAGTTACAAAGTTTAAAATTAATAATTTAATTATTGTTTTAGTTCTTATCAATGAATTTAAATGTATTGTTATATATTAAATTAGCATTGAATTAAAATTAGCAGTGACTTATTTGCAGGGTACTTTAAAAGGTATTTTGCCTCAACAGTTAGAGGAATTGGATGTTCAAATTATTCTGGGAAACACATATCATCTTGGAAACCGACCTGTAAGATGGGTTTTAAATTTTATTATTTAATATGTAATTTAATATTGAATTATTATAATTGATTGCATAATATTAAGAACTAAAAATGAAGGTATTTTAGGGGCCAGAAATAATAAAGAAAGCTGGTGGTTTGCACAAATTTATGAATTGGAAACGAGCTTTGCTTACTGATTCTGGAGGTTTTCAAATGGTTTCTCTAGCTAAATTAGCAGAAGTAACAGAAGAAGGAGTTAAATTCAGATCTCCATATGATGGTAATATTTTTTTATAATACTTATAATAAAATATACATTGATTAATAAATTTATTAAAGTAACATGTAAATGTTGTAAGTGAAAACATATTCTTTTATTAAAGTAAAATGTTATTAATATATGTTAATGATTAATAACAGATTCTGAATGCATGTTGACTCCTGAAAGGTCTATTCAAATCCAGAATATAATTGGAGCTGATATAATCATGCAATTAGATGATGTAATTAAAACAACGGTTACTGGACCAAGAATAGAAGAAGCGATGCACAGGTATATATTAAATATAAAATAGAATTTGCATAAAGTCAAATAATGTCATTCGCAACTTAAATCTGATAATGTAAAGACTCCTTCTTTACATATATAATTTAATTAATTATGTGCTAAAATTATTCTTATAATTATAACAATTTTAATGCTGTGTGCAACGTAGGTCACTTAGGACCCTAACGCTAAGTTTTAGATTTGTTTTTGTTTTTTTTTTGTTTGTTTTGTTTATTGAACTAAATATTTTAAAGTTTTGTGAGAACAAGAGAATCAAATTTATTGTCTTGTTTCTTTCACAGCTGCAAAAACTTTTAAAATGGATTGTGTCCTGAACAACCTACAGTGCGTAGCGAAGATAATTGGCGTACATGCAAAAAAGTGAAACATTTTAATTTACGAAATACTCAAATATGTTAATTAATAAAAATTTATAATTCAAACAAATTATAGAACTGTCAGATGGATAGATAGGTGCATTGCTGCTCATGAAAGACCAGATGAGCAAAGTATTTTTCCAATTGTTCAAGGCGGTTTAGAAGTGGATTTAAGGGAACAATGCGCAAAACTATTAGTTCAAAGAAATGTTAATGGATATGCTGTAGGAGGACTCAGGTAAAAATTGATCAAATAATTAATGAAAGTTATAACAATTTTTGCAGAATACTAGTTTTACAAATGTTCTTAATTAAACAAAAAATTAAATTGTCCTTAAAGTGGTGGAGAAAGCAAAAGTGATTTCTGGCGAATGGTGCATGTTTCAACGGACATTCTACCTAAAAATAAGCCCAGGTATTTAATGGGCGTTGGATTTTCCTTAGACTTGGTTGTGTGCAGTGCACTGGGCATTGATATGTATGACTGCGTTTTTCCTACAAGAACTGCTGTAAGTGACTTTAACATTTTTTATCATTAAACTTATTGAATTGATTTATTTCTTAAATGAAAATCTTGTTGAAAATTTTGAAACGTTAATTATATTTTTAATTATTGTAGCGATTTGGCTGTGCATTAATATACACTGGCCAACTGAATTTGAAACAAAGTAATTATGGAAATGATAAAAGACCAATTGATGAAAATTGTGAATGCAGTACTTGCAAAACATACACTCGAGCATATTTGCACAATATTGTTACAAAAGAAACCGTGGCTTGCCATTTACTAACTGTGCATAACATTGCATTTCAAATGAGGTTAATGCGCGATATACGGAAAAGTATTATCGAACAAAAATTTCCAGAATTTATTCAAAAGTTTATGCTTGACCTTTTCCCGGATAAAAAATATCCACCATGGACAGTGGAGGCTTTAAAAACTGTGAACGTTAATCTATTGTGATTACAAAAGAAAATTAATAAAATCAAAGACAACTAAAATTAAGCTTTGGGTGTTTTTATTAAATTACTTGAAGAAATATACATCTTACGAACAACTTATCAATAACCAACAAATAGCATTTATATATATATATATATATGTATACATATATGTGTATATACACACATACATGTATGTATACATATACGATCGTGAGTGTACGTGTATACGAATGCAGTTTAAATAACATTTGTTTTTAATTTTAATTATTTCAAATATTTATTACTTTTTACATTTTCATTTATAACACATTGAATAAAAGTGTGTGTGTATGTGTGTTTATGTTAAAGAAATGTCTTCTTTTTTTGCAAATTACACATCTTTTTTTAATTTAAATACATTAAAATTTTAAAACAAATGTTTTTATACTGACTATAAAGATTATTTGTATTTTTAACTTTGTATTATACATTTTTATATTATTTCCTGATGTTTTTTTAATCGAACATAGAGTCGCACAGTTTAACAATGATTTACATCAAATACAACAGTGCTCTTTTGTACATAACTACATGACGTTCATACAATTCTGCTGATATCAGAAATATGACATAATAAATAATTAAATACATAATAAAAATGATTTAGTTCATATTTTGTTCTTAAAAATATATGCATTCTGACTAATATATAATACGCAAAAAATAAGATAAAAAATATTCTGCAGAAAGAATTGTGCAGTTAGCACCGTTTAATACCTTTGATATGAAAATAATACATGAAAACGAGAAAAAAGTTGCATTTGGCAAGATTTGATCTGAATTTATCATTAGTTACACATTATTATGGGTTTTTGCAAAAAACTTGTACGAGTACAGGTTTAAAAAGCGTTCATCACAATGTATCAATATCGCAATTTTAAAATATTTTTAGTTTTGGTTTTTTTGAATAATTTAAGAATTGACTAGATTCAAAAAAACCAGAACACTTGTTTCCATTATCTCATTTTGTACAAAATTGATGTATCTACAAAAAAGTTAAACAGAACAATTGATATGAGACTTGACAAATGAACCCCAACTTTGTTATGATAGGTTCTCTTATTTTAATACTGAAGTTTGTAGTCATATGATTTTTTCACAAATGCATAAAAATCGCGCAATTAATTTATATATAGCACGTCAATTAATTGCACGAAGTTGAAATACAGGAATATGTACAATCTCTTTATAAATATAATATATATTTATACTTATTAACCAAAAGTTGATTAGCAGTCTTGACGAGTGTTCAAAGTTAGCTTTGGCCTGTAGACTTTATTTACGTTGTAATTCGGGAAAAACTTCATATATAGTGACTTCAAAGATGTCCTAAAAATAATGAACTTAAATCATTAAAATAACTCTACGTAACTCTAGCCTGCACTTATAGTATAGACTTCATTTAACTATCCACCTTTGAAAAATATTTTTCATATAGATACAATTTTATTTTCTTCGTTCATAATAAATTGTTTAAATTAATACAAAACAATGGAACTTACATAGAACAGTTGTTTATTAAGATTTGTATTTTGTAAAGTATCGAATACTTTAATTGCTCCGCGTTGAGCGCTTTGTGTTCCGACCAAGTTGGCCAGCACCTCAGGTACGTTGTTCAAAAACTGCCGGCGAGCTTCACCCCGCGTTTTCAACTTATCTTCATCAGTCCGAACTGCAGTTTCGGATACTAGCTGTCCATTCGGCCACCATGATTTTGTAAAAAGTTGGATATAATAGTGTAACATTGACTCAGAAAATACCCAAGCTACCATGTCTCTAACTTGCCTGCAAGTCAAAATTACTTTAATAATATAAACTAAACTATTATATATATATATATATATATATATATATATATATATGAGTGTAATTAATTTATTAGTTCTGTCAAAAACATTAAAAAAGATTCTTTTCTCAATATTTCAACTTTCAATTATACTTAAATTTACGGATAGTAATTCGTAGATATACTCGTTCGAAATCATAAGACATATACCTATTTATAGTTCTTCCATAAGTAATTTGTACAAAAGTGATAAGTGATCGTCTAAGTATTCGAGAGACTCCTCTCACATCAAATATTTCACCTAAAAGTGTGTATAAAGGTTCTGCAATTGCGTCTTTTCCAGGACCTAAACCATCAGTAGTACTTCGTCCAGATTCATTATCGTCCAATAATAATGAATAATCTTCTTCATCGTCTTTCTCCCTTGAATCTCCGCTGCTACTAGAACCACTGCAAATTTATTATTTCTTATATTAGAATTTGCTTCCTTCGTAAATTAAATGTGATCCCTATTTTTACTTGATACACAGTAATTTACATTATCATTTAACGTACGATTTGAAAAGTGTTGATAAGAAAAATCTTGACTTCTTTGGAGAGGGTGCTGTATGTTTAAGGTGTTCCGAGCTCGGACACAAGAATGCATACAAAGCTTCACTCTGATTTAATCGTTCATCTTCCAAAACAAACTAAAACATTATTTTCTTATTATTTTAATTGAATTAATTGAATTCCTTATAGGTCCTAGTTAATTTAGAAAAATAATTACGTTTAAGTATTTCTGTATTTGCATCTTATCTTTATCTAAAACATTCTTATCTGATTTGCCAAAAAATCGCAGAGACTGTGATGGTAGTTCTAAATTTTTTACACTAGAACACAATTGTCGTAGTTTCCGATGTAACTCCTGAAATTCTGACAATTTTCGAAGCACGACCCATCCAGTAGATATGTTGTCCTCACTAGCTTCATCCGAAGCCATGTGAACCACTAGAACGAATTGTGGAGACTCTCCGTTATCGGACATCTATTATAATTGATAATAAAAGTTAATAATTCATTAAAAATAAATTGTAATTAATCAATCAAAGCGTATTAAAAATTATATCATTTCTTACTTCTGCATTCTGAACTTCTGCTCGCCATTTTCCCAAATGTTCAGCCCACATTTCCGTATGGTTCAAGTGTGCCTCCAATTGTCTTTTTTCACCTTGCAACCACTCAACTTCCTTCGCCAGAATACTTAAAATTTTACTTTCTGGTTTCAATGAGGTCTTCAAAGCTTGCAATGCTTGCATTTTGTTGTTCAATTTCTCTTGTAACTGATCGAGTTTACTTCTGGCATAATTCGAATGCTCCCCAACTAACAAAGACGAAGAATCAGAAAGATTTCCATCGATCATTTGTCGTTCCTCAATTATACCTAAAATAAAAATTCATTTTAACACTGCTTATAGTATTTAACATAAATTAGTATTGTCTTATCTGTACTAATTTTTTGATAACCAACCATCTGCTCGTTCATTTAACAGAGCTTCTTGCATTTTCTTGTACTGTTCGCTGACAAGGAAAGAAGGATAATATTTCTCTTGGATTGTTTGAACAACGCTTTCTTGCACATCATAAAATACATCAGGACCTTTGTCGCCGATCAAGAAACTCTCCATTCGTTTGCGGACATTTTTGTCAACTTTAATTTCCGCTGTTGGCGCCTTGATGTACGTGTAAAATATTTCAGCCCCAAGCTGGTGCCAACTCGAGCGATCGGCTGTTCGCAGTTCTTGAACAGCAGCCCAGTAACCTATTAAACCTTGGCTAGATACTTGTTCCAAAAATTGAGACAAATAACGACGTCCAATCACATTTTCTAGAATGGATTGCAATGGAAGAACTCGGCTCTCAGACATTGCAGTTGCATCAATTACATCATTATCCTAAAAATATTATAAAACATTTAGTTTTACTTATTACTTTTTTATGATATTGAACATTTTAATGGTTTATATGACAATATTATGTTATTTTGAGTGAAAAAAATTAGTTATAATATTAATAATATTTACTGATAAAAAATTAATTTCCACATACTTGCATAGGATATCCATCCCATCCTAAAGTCTGCATGTGACATTCACACATTTTTTTGGCATACGTCAATTGACTGATATATCTATTTAGTTTTTTAGCTTGGATCATATCAGATTTGCCAATGGAATTGTTTTCAGGATCTAAACCCTGAGCTCTTTTCACATTCTGTATGGTGGTTGCCTGCATTATTTCGGTAACAATGTTGTATCGGATATGCTTCAGCACTTCAAGATCTTTTGTGCTTTTGATCATTCGAATAAAATCTTCAAAAGATTCGGCGTATTCATAGGTTTTTCGGTGCATTGCTTCCGTTAACTGTTGCTGTTCAATGTAAGCTAGAATTTTTTGATTAATATAATCCGGATCTGTGATTAGTTCTATTGCTGGTTTTAAAACTGTAAGATAATCATTTGCCATATTAATATTAATTCAACAAAGATTATATATTACATTTTTAACAATCTCGTTTAAGGTGATTTGGAATATATACATATTTATTCACTGCAAAACATCTTGGCAGTCCTTTTTTATAAATATCAAATCATCTTAATCGGCTTGTCTTAATTTTAAAGCTAAATATAATCTTACTTTTACAAGCGACAATTTCACGCAAAAGATATTTAACTGGCGATAAAGAATAACTGCGAGGCAAAAAAAATATTATGCAGAGTTCACTGATTTTTCGCAAATACTCTAATTCAGATTCACGAGACTTCAAATGGGAAGATAGTATGAATACTGGATCTTCTCCTTCGGATCTAAATCAAATTTTATGATTAGTTTATGTGATAATTTTTTTCTGATTTTTAATCGTTTCACGTTATTTTTTATAAATTTATATTTAAATATACTCACGCTGCAGCTTGCGCTATTCTAACTTTTTCAAAATGAAATGTGACTTTGTTCACAATACTACAAGCTACTAATTTGGTATGATCAACCTTTACTAATCTATCATGTAAACTTTGAATTGCACCCCACAAATCTTGTTTCATATTGTCCACTATTGTCTCCGAGTCAAATGATAAGTCGTTTAACCATGATCCAATAAAGTCTTGGAAAACCAGGTCCAGAAGATTTTGCAAGGCATTATCAACAGGTCGAGTAAATATCACAGGATAACGAATCGGCTTCTTTCTACCGTGTAGTTTTGGTTCATAGTTTTTCTATAAATATATGAATTCTTATTTATTTATTAAAACGTATTAATTAATAATATAAAATTAAATTATATTCCACTGATGGTTAATAATAAACTTTTTCTTCTACAATGATTAATAATAAACTTTTTCCTTGCCAGAACTTGTATATAAATAAGTGTCTTTTATTTTAATGGATCCTTTAATAAATCTATTGAATAATAACAACAAAAATATCTTATTATCCTAAAAATAAAACAAACTTTCTGTTGCAGCAAATTAATTACTTTTTAATATTAAATATCATTTACTTAATAGTTTCGTTGTACAGAGTACAGATGAGAAATAATAAAAGTGTGCTTATTTGCGTAAATATAATGAAATAATTTGCAATTATAATAGCCACGAGGCAAAAATCAACATTGTGAAAATGAATATTTCATGTCGGTCATTGCCATACCATAAGCATGTTTCGAAATGCCTCGAGTTCTGTGACAGTCTTTGTTGTGCCAATACCAGTTTGATGCTTTGGTGACAGAGCAACGTTTATCAGCACCACTACCAGCGGTCCAATAATGCAACATGATACTGTCATCAATATAAAAATGCACCACCAAAGTATACTATTTCCGCATAGTGAAATGACAAGAATAAAAGTGCCTATTATTATTGGCAAAATTAATTTTATACGATCCTCAATCACAATCGCCATTGTATACTCTTATGGCACAACTTTGACAACCGGCAGCATTAATTACAAGTTTGACAGTTTGTCAAAATGAAAGGTCAGTTGGAAAAAAAGTGATTTGTAGAAAATTGTCGTAAATGGCACATGGAAGATTATCTTTTTATTTGTTATTAAATCGATGATCGTTCATATTTCATTCGACTTCACTGACTTCCTTCCGACCGTCATTGTTTTGCACAAAAAACTTGACATTACACATTTGTTTACGTCGCAGAATGCGCGTTTGTATTTATGCCAAACACAATGTTCTCGGTCATCGACGAAACGGATTTTGAGCGACATTTTAAGGTTACGTTTATCCTTGAGGACATTTCGCGGGTGGTAGTCTCATATCCATATTTTTATCAACAATATTCGTTAAACAGTCCCACCTGTCAGCCGTTTTTTTATGTCAAGTAGGATGTGAAATAGACTACTTGTGTTGCCAACGTAACGGGCATAATTCTGGCCGACAACACTGCGTTTGAAATAAGTATTGATTTCTTTTTAGATTATATAAAAAGTGATTGTCAAGAAAAATAATATAATTTGTAAGTTCTTATTTGTCATTATTATTTTAATGTCGCTGGAATTTTTTTGTATTTTCATTTGATTTTATGTACAAATTGTTAATATATATGATCTTTATTGTTAATTACAAGGTAAATACTGCTTACATTTAAATTTCTATAAATATATTATAACGTTTCAATTAAATATTTCATAGATTTTATCCAGACATTGACAACTTTATAAATAATGATTAAAAAGAAAATTTGAAATAACTGACAGAATCATGCACAAAGATTTGAATTAGGAAAAAGAATTTCATGAAACATGGCTGTAAACTTTTCTCAAAGTATTATCATAATGTTCAGAATATGTGTGAAATAAAAATTTGAGATACATTCAGTAAATGAGAATATTTTAATATTTATTGAACATAAAAATCTTTATTAAAACTTCTTTAATTAAAATTTTCAATAATTTATTTTTAAAACTTTTTAAAAATGTATTTCTTCTAAAAAGTTTCCAAAATAAATGATTGAAATGTTTGTGACATTTTCAAATCATCATTTTTTCATGCGGTGTCCGCTTAAACATCATTAAAGAGCTCCGCAAAATTCAAATTTTTTGCATTATTTACATCACGCTAACTATACCAACGAACGGTGTTTGATTGTGGGTCAACATTTTTAATCATTAAACGAGTGTGTCACCAGGCGGCAGCACTCGCGCATCGTCTTTGCGAGAAGATAAACTTTTTTATTGTCGGCTGTCTCCTTACTTTTCTGATTTTGTTATTTAAGAAAAAGCGAAATCGGACGAACGCAAGCACCAATGGAATGATGCTCTCTGTCAATGGTCTACGCGGCATGTAAATAACATCGGGAGATAAACGTCGCGCGAAAACCGCCGAGATATAATTGGGAACGAAAAGTGTCAAGCGATAAGGCTCGCGACTGTTTGGCGCGCGCACCATCGGCATTATTAAATGCGCGCTACGTGTGGCGGCAACGTCGGATGAGTGCTTTCGTAAATCTACGGCAATTTGAGTGTCGCAAATTATGACCGAAGTCATTGCGACGGACGTGATTGATGGCCTTTGGCCGTTTCTGCGCAGCGTAAGTTGATCCACCTTTAAGTCGGCGGCGAACTTTTGCCTTTTAGGTTACCTCCACTCCCGGATCCTGCGCCCGTTCCGATAAATTCGCCGGCGAAATTCTCGATTTGTTATATCCCGCAATCCCTATCGATCCCAAATTTCCGTGTTGACACAACGCTCATGTTTATTGACGCTTCATCGCTTATTTGCACTTCCAACAATATACGTTCGCTTTTATAATGTAAATTTATTTCATTATTTTTGTGCGAATTTATTTAAATACGATTATACTGAAGCGAAAAGTTGTATTTAAAAAAGTTATTGCAGTATATGAGATAGTGAAGAAAAGAAATTTCCATTGTAGAATGCTGTAAGATTTGGAAAAACACTGAAAATCTGTTAAAATTGGAAATTTTCAGCATTTTTCAACGTTCTTTTCCATAAGGGTTAATATACACATATACATACATATATATACACATATAATTATTAACAAATTACAATCAAATTAACTTATAAAGTGTTATAAATTGATTATTTACAAGAAAAAGCTATGGAAAATTGGTCTTGAACAATGTAGTAAATTGGAGAACAGGTCTAAATTAGTGTAATAGTCTTAAGTAGCTAAAGCGATTAGTGGACAATTGCTCATTGTTTATGAAATGTGGCATATTGCTTGACATGAAAAATGGCTTGATAAATATGTGATTGATTTCGAGCTTTTATCTACCTATCTTATATGCAAAAAAGATAAATGTGCAATGTCATCGAATGACCTTGGACTCTGAACTTTAAATGACATGCCCTTTGGCAAATGGCCACATATAACTTGTAATTTTAGAGTTGTCCAAAGAATCTTATTTTTTAAGGCCTTTTTTACATAGTCTTCGTTCGACGCGACATATTTCAGATTGATACACGTGTGATCAATGTTAAAGGAAGATATTCATCTCATGCTAATTTACACGTGCATGTATCATTAACAGGCCTTTTTTTTACATTTCTATGTCTGAGCTATTCTTTTTTAACGTAGTATTGGTAAAGCAGAAATGCATAATACTTTTATAATTCAGTTGCTTAATGTATAAGAAAGAATTAAATTTAAACCTTATTAATTTTTACTAGCATAACAACTTCATACAATTACACATTAAATTATGAATAAATGGAATTTATTGTAAAGTTACAAGCGCTTTTCAGTTTGTAACAAATCAATAATATTAAATTTAATAAACAGATGATAGATCTTGTATAAGTTCTGTTTTAAAAAAAATTGAAAGAAATAACTATTGCATCCACCTATGTGAATGATATATAAATATCGAAATGTAATACTTTTGTATTTAATTTTAAACTAGTATTGGTCTTTATCATTATGAAAATTACACTATAATCACATTATAGTTATAGTATTTGTTAGTTATATATAAAATTAAATTAATTTTAGTTTTTAATGTTTATTTACAGATTGATTGGAGAGATCCATGGCTAGCTATTCTTATTGCCTTTCACATCGCTGTCACCTTGACAGCATTGTCAACACGAAATCATGCCAATTTTCAAATAGTCCTGTTCCTTGTTCTTTGTAAGTACTATACATATCTAAATGTTTTAAATAATTAATGTCAACATAACAATATTAATATAAACTTTAATTTTAGTTTTGCGCGAAAATTCTCTTAAAAACTGAAAATAAACCTTGTATAAAAATAACTAGAGGTTTCATTTTTTTGCTATTTATTCACAGACATTTTTATTTTATCTGAAAATCAGATTTAAAAGTTTGAAAGCATAATTTTATTAATTCAACATTTACATTGCAATTAATTTAATTGCAATTAAAAATAATTAGTATAAAACTAGTATACAATCATAATTTCATTGTTATTATAGTAATGACGTAATTAATTATTCTTATATTCGTACAATTTTTAATTGCTTTATTAAAAGATTATAATTAATGAATGTATTTTGATAATATCAGAAGATAATGTAAACAAATTTTATAATTTAAATCCATACTTTTAAAGTAAAGATATATTGTGACTTTATTTAATAAATATATCATAATATATTATTTAAATTAAATCTTGTTTTAGTACTGTTGGTATACTTTTCTGAGAGTATCAATGAAGTAGCTGCCAGCAATTGGATGTAAATATTTCTTTTATCTATTTATTGTTGTATATACTTATGCAAATTATTATGTATAATTACATTTTTTATTTCATTTCTATATATCTTTTGTAGGATTTTTTCAAGGCAACAGTACTTTGATTCAGAAGGATTATTCATATCCGTTGTTTTCTCAGTGCCGATACTAATAAACTGTATGATAATGATGGTAAGTATATCAATTAAGTAATATTTTTTACTTTAAATTAAGTTATTTAGAACATTGCATGTATTAAAAAACTTCAGTGATATTTATTAAGTGCAAATTTAAAATTTTCTAAACTTACTGATTACTAAACTTTGATTATATGACTGTAAATGAAATGAAACAAACAAAATGAAATATAGGTCAGTTTACATTAATTCTGAACCCTTAGAAGGATTTTAAGTTATATAATAGTTTATCCAACATATATAAATTAAGTATGTATGTCATTGTGAAAATGTCAATGCAAAATACTTAATTGGTTTAATTCAATGTGAAAGAAATGTATAAATAAAATTAAACAAAAAATTTATGCACTTTTCGCATATATTATAAATCAATTCTTGTGTAAGAAAATGACAAATGTATAAATTCTCTATAATTATTTGTGCATTTATGAAGTTAATGCGATCATAATTTTATTTTACTTTCAGTATTAAAAGTTAAATACTGTTAGTATCAAAAGTAATTTTTAAGCAGTATATTAGGAAATAAACTAAAACAATAAATTGTTTTTACTTATATTGCGGTAATTTAGCTATTGTAGAAAAGATAGAAATGTAAAATCACAGTGATATGACACCTTTTTACTTTTTACATGATAACATCTTATGTAAGTTGCGTTGCAATTATCAGAAACGTGTTTGTATTTATTATTTTGTGAAAATAGTCTTACTTTAAACCGAATTATTACTGACTTTTATTGTATTGTATAAGGGACGATAGACTGAAAATGTTAAAAGCCCTTGGAAATGTAGAAGATAAAAAGGAATAATGATTAAGAGTCATTTATAACTATCGTTTTCTTTTTATATATAACATTTATAAACATAATTTTTATAGTTTAATATAAATTATAGTATTAATTACATAGGTAGAATCAGACTTCAATGATTTAACATACACTTTTAATTTGTACTTTTTATACGTTGCATTACATTGAATTTTAGTACTTAAGTACTTAGTAACATAATATATATCGACAAATATATATTAGATATTTTAAAAAACAGTTTTATTTCAAAGCAAGCATTTTAACTGAGTTGACAAATGCAATGCGAAATGAAAAATTTCAAAAATTCAAGTAATTATTGTTGAATTCACCAGGCAAATTGGCTGTACCAATCAAGCCAGTTGATGACTAGTCTAAAAAGAGCGCAATTGCGTCAACAAGCGAAGAGCAGACAAGGTGAAGCCGAGTCAGCGAACGGCAACGCGAAGCAAGCTGCGAAGAAAAAAGATTGAATAAACACGTTCTAGTCATAGCGCGGAATGCAAATCATTTTTCCAGTCAGCGCAAGACGATTCATGGTACAGCCCGGTCTAAACAAGCGAAGCTCTGGCCACGAGCCCAAAAAAAGAAAAAAATAATAACTGATGCGTGGATCAATCAAAAATGGAGTTCAAGGGAGCTTCCAAAATTAATGAGAGAGTTCACAGACTGTCCATCGTCCTCCGTCATTTTATTAATACAACCTCAGAAGAAAACCAACGGACCGAAAAGACGACGCCTTTTATTAAAGAACAACTTCAAAGCAAACAACAAACACAATAAAAGCAATGTTCAATAATTGTTAAACATTCCCGCGTCAATCAATTTGTCGATTAACATCTCGGAGAAAGAAGTTTTGAAAAGTTTCTTTTATACCAGAATTGAAAAGGGATGCCACGCGAAGGGGTCTAAAAATGATGAATTTTATCAAATTAGCGTGACTAAAAGTCTTCAAGTATTTCAAGGAATTAATTGTTTGCCTCTCGTATAAGACAATTTACAAAGAACACACGTTTATACGAGTATATATCATTTTTAGATAAATATGCCAGCATTCACTGATGTCTCAGACAGCTTCGTAATTATGAAGCTTTGCGGAACTTTTTCGCCAACTTTTTTTTACGAGATTTGATAATAGATCGGGTACATCGATCGGGTAGTCAATAATGCGTGAAACGCTATTTCCGTGGCTTTTAGTTTTTAGCTATTCGTCTTTTAGATAACTGTGAATATTTTTATTAACGTGCAAATCGTGATGTACTTATTACGCCATAGGTAACGATGGATCTTGCGGACTTTTGTATGCGCAACGCCTCAATTTAATAATCACTGTTATACCGAACCAGTCTTTCAAAGACAATATGTAATTCAAGAACGGATTTTGTTAACTCCGATTTCTTTATTCGTTATTAGTCACTTGTTCTTACGCGTGAACGTACATGTTATGAACTATCCTGGCGTTTGCGAATTCAAGTTGAGATTTTCAATATTAGACTTCAACAGTATTGTTCGCGTATTTTTAATCAAAATTTGCTTTAACTCTTTGTCAAACTTTCATATCCTTGAATGTTCAACAAGCACTTTTTAACCAAATTGTGCTTAATTGAACTTATACATTGAGGAAAATGATGTAATAACTCGCAAATAGGTGTGCACTTGTTGAAATTATTAACTAATTCAACAAATTATATTATAAACGTAATCATTTTAATTGTAATTGTCATTAAATTTTAGCTTAAGTGCACACATACCCGCGAGTTATTAACAATATAATAAATGTTATTATATAATTTTTCTGAGTGTAGATATGTTAAATTCTTTGCCAGTTTTGAGTATTTTTGCTGTTAAGTATTATGTTATTAAATGTTGTACTTAACTGTTTTTAACTTTGTCATTTTCTTTTGATTATTGAATAATAGCCTTTTGGTTTTTCTATCATGCTGTTTTCAGAAGTCATTGTATTTTTATTGAAAATAATTGTTTGTGATTTGTTGCAGTATATTATAGTATTGCATAATTAACTTGACGAGCAAAAAAAAATAACATTGAAATTAGTGAGGTAAACATTGCATAATAGTTATTTGACATGATATTGTTCAAATAGCATACGACAATATTGACTGACTTATTAATTGTATTATCCACACCACCCTTATAATATAATCATCTTGCCTGGATAGTTCGCAAAATGTGCTAGCAAAATGAAGTAAATAATGTATATTACGAGAATCCATCTTGCCCATCGATCTTACATAATGAAAAGCTACATTTTAGAATATTTATTCTCATAGGTTTATATTTTGAAGGTACCAAGTTAAAATTAAAGCCAATAAATTAGCAATGTTATAATAATAATCATTATTTTATTTATGTTGAGAAAAAAATTTTCTTTCAATTTGAAGCCATTTTATTTATTTATATTTTAAGCATAGTTAATGTAAGTTTTTACAAATGTTAATTGTGTAATTAAATTTATCAATTTATTATGATTTATCAATATAATTATAAATGAATATTATTTTATATTAATAATATTAAAAAAATTATTAAGATAAAATTCAGAAATTAATATTTTTTAAAAAGGTATCTTATCATCTTGCACTTATAGCATTATATGCAGATTGTTATATAATATATAATGTATGTTATACATTATATATACAATTATGATAATGCTAAAATATTAGTTTCAATTTTTAACTTAGTATCTAAAATATATGAATTTATGCCAATAAATATCCTCAAAACTATAAAATTGCCTGTTCCCAAGTTTCGAATATTGATTCTAATTGTAGATGTAAAGTGCGTATCACTTTTACACAAGATTAATTAAAATTAAATTTAAGTATGTAATAATGAATTCTTAGTTATTCATTATATATTTTGCTTAAATTATTGTAATATAAATTTCTATAAATTTGTTATTATTATTATTATTATTATTATTATTATAATTTGATAGAAATTAAAATATTTAGCTTGATACAAATTAATTGTTAAAACTTCTACCTAAAATAAGTATTCACATAGCAATTTTAATGCATTTATTATATAAACAAATTTTGGTATTTAACTTGTTTATACTAGAAATCAAACGATGCGTATCATAAAAAAATCATTTCCCTTCGAATAACAAAGTTCATATTTGATTGAATTTTCATTTCATTGGTCTGATTCTAATATGATGCTGTAAACTAATTCCAACATTGTCAAAAATGTCAAAATTTTGTAATTAGATACGAAAACAAACGCAGTTAAATTTGTATACGTTATATAATTTTGTATTTACATGCGAATAAAAAGTTGAACAAATCAGATTGATATTCCATTAATGAACGTAAGGTTAACCGAATTTCCACGTGAAAACTTATTTCAAATTTATTCGTACATTTGATTTCTTTGTTTTCTGGAAGATTTTACAAGAGCGATTACATTAATTTTGCTTTGATATCACAATATTTTTCAGAATAATGAAATATTTATCTGCAAACAATCTTTCTTATACCACAAGAATACATTAAAAGTAAATCATTGTTCAGCACGTTTATTAAACAAAGTTAAATTTACGTAAATTAATTTTATTTTATTGATTTAGATAAAGTATATTAATCAATAAAATAATATAAAGTAGTGCTTTATTTGAGACAATTTGTTTGATTAATTTATAAGGAACATTCTTTTATTTCACTAGTTATTTAAGACGAATAATTTATGTGCATAATTTTAATACTTGATGCCATGCATAAGGGGAATACAAATATCTATTTACATATAATTTTACTTAATAACCAGAAATTAGTTGTAAACAATTCAAAATACCTATTAATAAATTGTGTATTGAAAGAATCATAAATCATATATTGATTTTCATGATAAAACAATTACCAATCTTTCTTTAAAAAATTGGTGTTCAAAAGCATTTACTTGTTATTAAGTATTTACTTTATTTATTAAGTGTTTAATAAATACCATCCAAATATTGTAAATCGTGATATAATATATTATATCGATTTGCAGCTTTCTGGTATGAATGAAATAAGATATTGATTCATATACTTGTGAAGACAAGTGTGATGAAATAAATACGAAAAATATGAAGTTAAATTGGCATTAACAGTGATATGCTTTCAAAATGTAATTGCATTATATCTTGTGTGCTTTTATCGAATAGTTTCCTTACGCGATTTTATATATCTATATATCTGGTTAGTTACTGAAAAAGAGGTCCCCTATATCATTCGCATTTATATATATATATATATATATATATATATATATATATACATATTCATCTCTGTAAATGTCAAAGAATTATTCCCTTTTACACCGACATAGTATGAAAAGTATAATGCCATCTAATGTTTGTAATGACATTTTTTGTTTTATGTTTTAACAATTATTTAAATTCATATTTATTAATAATTGTTGAATATGCTTATTTCAGGTGTTTCTGTTTGGGAACGAGGACAAACATTCATCTTTCGTCAACACCATGACTCACTTTTTGTTAGGAAATGTATAAGGCAATTTCAAATCAGGTAAATTTGAGCATTATTTTCATGTAGAATCATAAAGATTGCAAAATTGTACAAAAGTGATATACTGAACAGACATTGCTGTAAAATTTTGCAAATAATTTGTCGCCTGTTCCTTTTGTTCAATTTATTTATTTCAGTCAAATTATACTATACCAAATAAGATATAATTCTGAAGAAAAGAAATCATATTGTAAGATGGAGTATAATTTTTTTTCTTATGAGGAATAGGAATACAAATGAAAATGAAAAGTCTGGACCAATATTTTATACAATATGAATTTTTTATTCTCGTTTAGGAAATTGTTAAAACACATGGACCATATAAGTTACATTGTTATCAGGGGTTGCGTTATCATTGCCACAGATTACCGCAAAAATTAGTCAATAATTTGGCGGCGTTGCTTTACTGCCACATAAGAATTTCCATCGAGCATTATGTCAAAAGGTATCGATGTGGAAACCTTTTATTTTCATGAATTTCCCCTAATTCCTCGGCGGTAATTTCGATATGATAATGTCCCAATCATCAATTTGAACGAGAACGTGCAGGGGTATTGACTCAAATCTATTAAGCATCCTTAGGAACTCCCCCCACGGAGGACGTTTGAAAACAGCCGAATCAATTGCAAAGCTGCTCCTAGTCGGGCCGTAAACCGGGCAGAAAAGTCCCTCTTCCACCCTACCAAGGGACACTTTTACATCGCCCTTACTTGTTGCTGCTTGGTGGCCAAGGCTCCATGCGCGTTATTATCGATTTCCTCCATCCCTATAAAAGCAAGGAGCGTGGGTGTCAAGTGGAACAGAGCGTCGCTTCGTCGAGTCGCTATCAAAATCGCAGTTTCGCCTTTGCACCCTCTCTCGGAGTTCAAGAATCCTGGCTCGATTCCCCCGCACAACCGTACATATCTGTTGAATGAGTCTCTGAAGCACAAGTAAGTAATTGGCCGATCTTTTTCATTGTAACGCGTTGGTTGCTCTTCGTTAATATTTTGCGTCGCGCGAGGCAACGTTAATTGGTTGATGACACGGATCGTCCTGGCCATTGACGCTATCGGTTTAATTTTGCGCAAGGTACTGGGATCCCGGGGTGCCGCCTATCAACCCGCCATGAAATAGTTGCTTTGCCCGGTGGAACGGACCATATGGTTCCGTAGAAAATGTTTCTCAAGCTTGCTGACGTCAATGGTAGTTCTTATAGTTATATCCCACTTAGGAGGAGGCTGGTAAAATTAGGCTCGGTGTCGTGACGTACATGACAATTGATTTTTTTTTCTTTGAAAAATTTAAGTGCGACATTTCCGTAGAAGTAAAAAGAAATATCACAAATTATTATATTTTAGATCAATTTAAGGATATATTAGAAATGTAAATGTATTTGTTATAAATAATGGTAACATTTTAAAGCTATGTAGTAGATTTTGATACGAAAATACTAAAGATTCTTTTTATGATTATCATTTTTATTATTATTGATGGGGAAATATTTCACTTAGAGGTATTCCTAAATTAATGTTAAATGTTTTAAATTTTACTATTACTTCTTTCTCAGTGTAACGCAAAGTGATGAGAAAAGCTCGTTAATGGAAAAAGAAATATTGAATGGAAGATAATTAACGGATGAATGGGTGTTAGGTAGGGGTGATGACAATAACTTTTGTTAAGCGTTTTAAGATAGGATACTCGGTTTTTTTCTTTTTCTTTATATTTTAGAAAGGAAATATAGCTGAAGACAAAATGATTGCGCACCTTCGTATGTAGATTTGCCCTATCGTGGCGTAAAGAATGCTTAAATTAAAATACGCGAAGATGAATCTTTTATTGATTTTTACTAATATTCAATGGGGCTTCAATAATAAAAGAATCATCAATAATAGTCATCGCGATTATGAAGTTGAATGCATTTATTTAGAAGTTTTCGCAAAATAAGAAATTACTATACTGTTATTAGTATTCAGTATAGTAAAAATTGTAGGAAGTAATAATGATATATCATTTAATCTATAGATTAAGCTCAAATTTAATATAGTCATTCTTCGTTTTACTTAGAAGTTTACGCAACATTTACATCGACATTTTGTATTTGCAATTACGTAATTTCATTGTGATTCAATCCGTTAATTATACCTTTTCCAACACCTAAAATTAAAGTAACTGCATAAAAAGTCATTTCTAAAAAGACAAATTAATCGGTATTATTAATATGGCTTATTTCATGCGAACAGAAATGTCGCCGACGGTTTGGATACTAATTTTTACAACAAGCTGTGCACTGGCACTGAAGAATGCCCCGCACCGAGCATCTTTGAGGTCAGCTTTTAACGATATCGCTCGCAAGCAGAATGAATTTGAAATAAATTCGCCCAATTTCGCCGGCAATCTGCGGGCTTTCAAGCATCACGGGGAGCCAAGTTTGGACAGACAAAGAGATGGATTTGATCAACTCAACGAAGAAGAACTTTTGGATGACTTAGTACAAGGTAAAAAAAAGGAAACTTTGTTATACGATAATAACCGTATTAGTTATTATATTAATTTGTTTAAACGAATTAGGTCGGTCCGTATGATTAAATTCAACAAAAATCGATCAACTGTAATCCCTTTGAAAAATAATTTTAATTTGAACATTTTTTACTAATCAATTTTCCTATTATACCTCAAGAATTAAAGTGGAACTCTTTTGCCGTGATTAATTGGAGGGGAGGAATAAAAGTTGTTATCATCACTTTCACCTTCAATATTTTGTTGTGATAGAGCAAATTGATTTATTAGTTCCTTGTATATCAGACATCGAACATGTGTGAGGATGATTATAAACGAAATTTATGGTTACAGAAAATGGACAAGAAGAAACCATCGGCGATGGCTTCCAGCATTTGGTTCGACGTTATCAATTGCAGGACGACGGACCTTCGTCAAATTTCCGCGAAAGAGAAAGATCTAGAAGTCACAGATATATGAATGACCAACGAGAGGACATTATGAAGGAATTGTTGGAGACACTGGGATTGGAGGAACAAATGAGCGACAATGAAAATTATGGTATCCCAAGGGAAATTCCAGAGGATCCAAGATACGAGTAAGGAATTGAGTTTTTATTTAATCAATGAAATGGTTTTAGACATGCTGCTACAGTAATATAACAATATAATACATGTACAATTTATTTCTTTAAGATACGAATTATCACCTGGTGATGCGTTTAAACCAAAATTGTTCAATGATAGAAATAGAGATGAAAATTGGGACGATTACTATAATCAGGATCAAGAATATTACCCTGCTTTACTCCCACCAGTGGAACGTAGAAATGTCAATGGTAGATACCCTCTTGGCCGAGATTTCAGAAATTATCGGGACTTGGTTAAACGGTTCCCGGTAGCCAAGCGCAGTCCAAAACCAATGACCAAGAAACGTCAAGTTACTGATCCAGAAGTAATTTAAATTTTATTAAATATTATCTTTTACATTACACATTGATTTGCATTATAAAATTTCTAACTATGATTTCCATTCACTGTTTAGTATTTAGGAATTATTATACATTTTCAATATATTTCATTGTATACAAACTAATAATGGACATTGACTGCTAGGTGGCCCAAGATTTAGCATCATTATTTGGTTCTCAACATTCTGAAAATCAAAACAACGTTCATCAAACTACAGCTGGTGAACAGAATCATACTTTCAATCATGAGGATCATACAACTGCGGCACCAATATCTACCATCACACCGAAAAATCCCAAAGAAAAAGAACCCACGCAGTCGTTAAAGTCGGAGGAACATGTTATTGACGTGCGGAAGAAAAGCTTTGATTGGTCTCAGTACTTTGGTATCGATCGCAGGAAAAAGAAGGCTGTTTTAGCCGCTAGGCCTGGCTCTCAAAATCAAGATGACGCATTCTTCTTGCAACGTTATTATTCGGTACAGAATATACACACACATATTCATGAGCTGTACAATAACTCATTGAAGGTTTTTGTATGAAAGGTATCATCTATTCAATTGATTTCAGACAATGGGGGAAAATCTTCAGCCACCTAAAAGGAATTCTGAGAAAGAACTTGAGGAGAAAATTAACAAATTGCAGCAGATCGATTCCAGACTGAAAAGCATGATAGACTTGGTAGTCCAGGAGGCAGTATTTGAAGGATCTCAAGATATGGATAATTCTGAGGAGGTAAAAGTAGATATTTTTATATAAATAAGAATATTACAATGATTTTAGTCTTTTACTATTTTGTCGAAAAATACTATATATAACTGTTTCGTTGATGTTATGTGATTTTTAATTTTAATCTTTACATTTTTCTGTAATATGATATAATATTATCAATATGATTATTAATATCATTATCATTATGAATTGAAAGTAGTAAATTTTCGCACCGAAATAAGGAAGCTTTAAGTAATATTGTAAAAACGTTTTAGACTAAAGAAGAAATTCGAAACAAATTATTGACTGCGTATTCGTTGGAAAAAGTGCGACAAGCTCTCAGGGACTTCCGTAACAGTATCATAATTCAACAGCAGGAGAACCAATTTCCTGACAATTATCAAAGGAGTATTGACATTGATAAGATCGAAGCTAAACATGCCGGAAGAGAAGGTATATATCCAAGCGTAAAAAAGCGCCTGTCGATGCCATACATCAGTTAATTTTGAAATCAAATAATCCCGAATACTTCTTTTCATCCAAAGACCTATCAGCTAGTCCAGACTATTTCAGACCTTTCCTCGATACAGACGAATTTGTTTGAAAACAATTTACAGTTTCAACATCAATGTTGAATTCAGAAATCGTGAGAGGCTTCATTTTTTTTTATATACATCTAAATTATTTTGACAATTCCTCCCAACGTTTAATTCATTGTACTTGTAAATAACGCAGTGGTCGAACGAATTGAGATGTACTTTTACTTATTTTCCAAGTTCAATTTGCGTCTTCCTAATTTTTAACACAATAATCCTTTTTCACAAGTTTAATTTAACAATAAAGAAAAAAATGTAACAAAAATAAAACAAACAAAAAAATATAACGAAACAACTCAGGGTGGTATGGGCTGAATTTATTGAAAGTAGGACGGAACGAAAGTTACGAATATTTTATTACAAAAGCAGTCGTCAATGATCAGCAGTGTTGCTTCTCGGTAGAGGCAGATCTGCTTTTTTAAATAGGCATATTGTGAAAAAGGCATTACGACGCGTCTCTGTATTTCACATCAATCGAATCGTGGGCTTGATCTTTTTTGAAGTTGACACATCATATCAAATGATTGCTGATTCAATTCCATACTATGATTTCCAACCTTGCATTGCAGTTCATATCTGACGATCCAATCCTGTGACATTTCACACATCCTTTCAAGTATTGCAAAATCTGAACGTGTGCAAATATTTGTTTCATTGTCAAGATAGTTTGACTGACGAGATTTCACTTTGTTTAAAAGTTGAAATGTCAGAGAATGATTGAACTTTGCGTTCAATTGAAGGAAATATCTTTTTAAGTCTTACTCAATGCAACAAATATTTTGTACACATAAAAGGTCTATTAATTACATTCATAATTGTATGCAGTTACATATTACAAGGTGTTTACTTACATCTTGGACGAAAAACGAATTGAAATGACTGTTATAATTTACTGATACACACTCAATATGCAAGGTTCGATACGTAAACGAATTTCCCTACTTCAGTTTGCGTTCTTCGTTCAAGATGATTTCAGAGTTTATAAATGTTTGTGAATATACTAATCGATGTTACACGCTGGATGCTACGAAAATGATTTATTGCAACACACTGCATGCACAAAGTCGGGACACAATTTGATATTTATTTTTGTAATGAGTTCCCGTTGGATGACAAATATACAAAATTTGGTGCAAAACTTTTAAAGCTACAAATCATGGTATAACTACAAATGAAAGACCATGGGCAGGGGGGGAAGCAAAGGTACTAAACTTGAATTGCATTTCTTACAGTTTTATTTCAAGAATGCATATTCGATGAGAGCTATATTTTGTAAACCTCCAAGAATGTATTTATTAAATCTATGTATTACAAAAAAATGATTGTTTAAGCATAATACAATCAGTGTGAAAACATTGTCTCTTTATTGAATACCTCTCCTTAAAAAAACAAGGTGTAATAAAAATTGTTCGACTGCAATGAACATAATGTTTTGCATGGCATCGCTTAAACGTGCTACTGGTATTTGTGCAAATGAATGTTATCTCATTTTTATTACACTCTACTCAGCTGTCAGATAATTCTGTTATTCGAATATCCCTGTAAAACTTTACTTCGTTATTGATAAACAAAACAAACAAAAACTTTTGTAACAGTTGCAGAAGGCAATCGACACTAAAATGACGATAAGATGAACTCGAGGAGCAGCTAAAAATTATATCTTCTTCGCCTCGAGGAAAATTGTCGTAAATGTTTGACTGAAAAAAAAATAAAAGAATTAAGATAGTATTTATTTTAACCATAGGTAATGTTTAACCCGGACAAAAAGGTCAGTTTTGTTAACAAAAATCTTGGAGAGAAATAGACACTTACAAAGTATATCAAAATTTTTAATACATGCATATTACAGTTGTTATTTATCGAAAACTGGACAAGGGGCGTAAAGAAATCGTTTTCTTCAGGATGCATTTGTATGAACGTTTGTACAGTTTTCAATAAATAAAATTACTGCGGTCCTCCAGAAGTACAATCGTAATCTATAACGTAATATGTATGTGATTGACATACAAATAATTAAAGGATATAATATGGTCATAATTGTTACTATTGTAAATTTATTATATAATATTCTTATCATACTTAAGATCAAATATATATGATGGATGGTTGTCGTGTTTTGCGTCAGACAGAAATCATTAATACTTTAGATGATCTGTTTTGAGGAAGAAAGACCAAACAAAAGCTGATTATCGTTGAATCATTGATGTTTGATTGCAAAATGTGATTAATTTCGGAACAAACGATAACTATTAATGTTTTAAATGTATAGTATTAACGTATTAATTAAGTAAATTGATGACATTAATGATACATGTTGATCATATTATTAAGAATACAAGATGCACTATAATATGAAATTGACATAGGAATTAGTATAATTTCTGTTTTGATTCGGTACGGCAGGAAATTAATTTGAGTTAAATTTATCTGGTTTTTAAAATTACATATTATTTTTGGAAATTCTAAATGAAATGTGACATTCTGAAGAATTAATTGAATTCAATTATTTGGTCGTTAACTCGTAAATTTTTAAGTAAATGTTTGACTCTACTTTGGTCGCAGTTAGAGCACTGTTATTGATTATATATATTTTTTAATATATATAATATAACAGGAGAATGTTTTGAATATGTATATCATGTCAAGTATTTATGTGTTGAAAATAATATGAATAATTACATTATTATATCCGAATACTATAATAAATGATTACCAATAGAAAAAAGGTTTTTTTTTGTTTATATTTTGATTTTATTACTTCAAAACATTGGAAATGATCTGAATTATAAGAATATTTGTTCATTAAAATAACTAAGGTACTTTTATATTCTTAAATTTAAATTTATTTTGTATGATTACAATTTAATAATTAATATATCACGAAGGAATTTTACTGCTACATAATACAATTTTAAACATGAGATAGTTACAGATAGTAATTTAACAGACCACTTTCTTCATATTATATACTATATTATATGCTAAAAATATTATAATTATAATAAAATTTATATTTTTACTTTTCTTAAAGTAACATTTACTACTACAAGGTAAAATTTTTATGACATAATATTATTTATTACATATGATTTATATGTATAATATATAATAATAAGATGAAATAATGACTAGTAATATTAAGATTACTAATACTGTCTTTAAAACATTATCAACTAAATACTTCAAATCTTTTTTTATAAATATTAAATAATAATGATAATCTGATTTACAACTTCTTTAGAATAATTTGAAATGTAGTAAGAATACACATTAATAAGTAATTTATCTCTTAAATAGAATGAAGGTATACTATAAAGTTATATTATTACAAAGCATCGTTTTCTTTAATATCTTTAATATATGAAAATATGTATATGATAATGCAAGCAGTATAGAGCTAAGTGATTCTTGATCTTAATATAGAAGTAAAATGGCACTAATTTTGATTAGTACATATAAATGCATATTCTTTAATGCGAATACTTATAATTTCATATGTTTATAAGCCAGTACGACCATAGGGACAATAAAAGTACTTTCTTCTCAGTATTTTTATGCTATATTTGAAATAAATATTTTTCAAATTACTTGCAAACAATTGATTATATATAACATACAGATAAAGTAGAAAACAATATTTTTCATGCAATAAAGGAGAGCACATTATTTCTATAATGTAGTTATTTGTAAATTTTAAATATATTTTTAAAGAGATATATAATTTTAGCAAAACTAACGATAAACAAAAAAAAAAGGTACTGTACTCTGTTAAAATGCATATTTAAACAAATAACATAAGAACTTTTATGCTGTTATACCCGGATGGATATGATAAAATAAAATGTTGCAAACAATTGTGACTTATTTAATGTAAGATTATGTTGTTAAGTGAAGTCTGAATTTGGTTGATTGTTGTCTTCGAATAATATAAAAGCAAATATCTAATATGTGTCAACAGTATAGGATATGTAATATGATACTATTATTGTTAGATTTTGTTGATTATGTATGTTTTATTTGCAGATAATTTATATTATAAACAATATACATGTACTGATTATTTGGCCTTTGATTCAAGTCTTGATGAAAAAATAAAAAACTTAATTTAGAGATATGTGTACTTATTTCTTAGATAATTTATACATTCATTAAAAAATAAGAATTACATAAAACATATTTCTGATAGCTTTAAGCATTATATATGATTCATTAAACGAATACAGATTTTAATCGATTGATTATTATACAATAAATCTCAATTTATTTTTCTGTGATGATTGAATATTCCACATTAAGCAAATCATGTAATTCTTGAATAGCTTCAAACATTTCTGGTTTAAAAAGATCCAATATTTTTAACTGCATATCTTTGATTTCTTCTGAAAAACATTAATAAAACCGTTTATTTAAAATTATACCATTTGTTTAGTGGTTATCTTGTAAAAAATAAAATTCAATCCCATTTATTCTTATTGCTTTTTTTTCATTAACTTCCATTTTCATTTTAATTAACTTTTAATCAATTTGACCTTAAAATTATATTAATTTTATTAATTACATTAATGTAAACTTCATCATATCAAGCCCGACATGTTTACAAAACAATGACACTGGAATATGTATATAGAAACATTATAGGTTATTCACATATATTTTTTTTTTTTGAAATATTTCTTGCAATTATTAATGTAAATTCATATGTAAATTGTAACACTGACAAATTAATATTAGAATAACAAATAGACGATGTTAAGTAAATAAGAATTTAATGTGCAGCAGCTTAAAGTATTTAGTATCAATCACATCATTATTAAATACTATTTAATCTAAACAATGTAAATAATAAAGAAAACCATAAAAAATACCTCTGTATTTCATTATTTCAGTATGCATCATTAAAATTTGGATTTTCATTTCTTTTAACATTGTTAAAGTATTTTCCTTTGAATTATCACTCATTTTCAAAGTTAAAACAATTAAAATTCCAACAAATTCAATTTAAGTAATTTATACACATAAATTCAATTTTTAGATTTCTTTACTCAACTATTTGGTATTGTTATGCAGCGCATGCGTACATTCTATGTTATAACAAATGTTTCTAGTAACCTTGTGAAAAATAATACTAAAAAATGCTGAAAATCACTGAAAAACTGCTAAAATTGAGAATGAGAATGCATTTTTCATCGTTTCTCAGTGTTCTTCATCAATTTTTATTCTTTTCCATGTGGGTAGCGGACGATCCTTTGTAGAAAACTACTTATTTAAGTTATTTATTACTACATATATTAGATTAGTATACTTTTAATTATATTTTATAATTTTGTAGGTTTTATATGTAATTATTAATTAAAGTAATCTTTATCATTTATGGTAAGCATTTTCTACTTTACCGACCGTCAACTGGTGTAATACTTTATAATATATTTTGTTAATTTTCTTTTATCGTGTAATACTAAGTACTTTAGTCAGTGTAAATTCAGTACTATCGGGAGCGAATAAATTGATTACAAAAGAATATGTTTTTATAAGGAAACAAGTTTTGGCGCGCAAACTTTCCAGTGATTCAGCAGAGCCCCCTGCGTCGCTTAATAGAAGCAATACCATTTTTGGCGGAAATATCTCGCAGGTAGTTGCAAGTCGTGAATACGTTTTAAATTTGCGCTTGTATCCCGTAATCAATGCTGTGAAGATATTTTTGTGCTTTTGAGGTCTCTAACTTTAAGAATAAATTAGCATCAAAGGATAAAGCATCAAGGTTGCGACATGAGGACATCGTATCTTGTCGAAGACGCGCGACGCCAAATCTTTGAGTGAGTAATAATTACTGGATTAATTGTAAATATTAAATTATATTATATTAATATAATACATTTCTATATACTTGTTTCTAATATGAATATAATTTGTACTATTGGGATTAATTGTCCGCAGTTATCTTCACATAAAAAAAGTGAGGTTAATTGTTCAAATTTTACGATTGCATTATACGGCTTTTAGCATCAGTTTTTTCGTATATTTCTGTATATATTCTGATATGTTATAGTTTTGGTTGTTAGATGAAGTTATGATTTCCCACCACAGTCATAATAATAAATATAATTATGAAAATAATTATTGAATCGTTATTTCACAAAGTTAGTGAAATTTAACATTTGGCCAATGAGTTAATATTATATCAGTTTTATTGTATTGAAAGAATGTAATACAATATATAAAGCCATTTATTATTTCCAAATTCTTAGTAATTGTTGGAATTTGATTTTTTTATCATTTCAAAAACTAGTTCCAAAAAAAAGAACTAGATGTTTGTAATAAATTATACATTTCTGTATTAAATTTTGCTTATTTAATATGTTTGATATATTGGTTTAAATATAATAATTTATATTTTATAATTTTTTAACCGAAAAGCCTTAATTTATTGATAAAAGATTAACATTTCATCTTAAAAATCTTGATAAAAATAAGTTTCTAGACTTTTAAGAATCATTTTTTTTCTATTGCATCATAAAATATTATATATATTTTTTCTTTACTTCAATAATACATATCAATAATTTTATATTGACTTTACTATTTTTGTAAATTTTATATCAGTTTTAAGTATTATTTAAACTATACGATTTTTAATAACAGAACAGTAATCACTGTATATTATGAGTAATATTTACCATCTATAATTTATGTTATTTATTATAACAAATTCCTAAGTATTTCCCTCTTTTAATTGAAAATTACAAGTTCAATCAAATAATTCACATTATTATAACTTGGATATATTTTATTTAAAATATAACAACTATATACAAAATATTAATAACTATCATATAAACATTTTCTTACATCTAGCAATTTATAAAATTTATACTAGATCAGGTACCGAATCTTATTAACAACTACGTCATGACTACGTTCAGTCTTTATATATTGCTTTAATTCTCTATTAAAAATGACGTATATAAAACATAAATACACATCCAAATATACAAAAACATAGACACCAAACGAATTGCGATGTTTACGTTGGTCCACATTTTTGCGCATTATTATGTTTTAATACTTTATTTTTAATAGCGTTACTTCTACTTTATTACTCAAGTCTTCTTTCTTTGTCTAGTCTTTCTTCGTGGTTACGTTTTTTTATCAATTTGTCCACTTTCTTTGAGCATTCGTTCAAACCTAAGAATTATGTTATATATATTTTTGTTCACGCTCGACACTTGACTTTTTCCACTCAACTCTATAATATCCTTTAAACCAGGGTCTTCCTTCTTCTCTGTCTTCCCTTCTGGCAAATTTCTAAGATCAATTTTGTATATTACAGATACCGCAGCCTCGTAAAGTGTTAATATATAGGAAAATTGATCACTGGGTGAAGTTGTCCATATGTAGTTACGGATATAATGTAAATCAGTCACTAATTTTAGCGGCCGAGACATTACCATCACGTAAACTAATAGCTTAACTAAATTTTCCCTCGATAAAAGGGCGTTAATGTTCCTCGTATCGATTATATTAGACTCTTCGTCATCGGCCATTTTGGTATCTGCAAAAGTGCCTTTGAATTCCGCCATCATCAGGTCCAAACAGTTGTGCAAACAGGAGAATTTTTCCCAAGGTCCTTCGGCCCAGTCCAAGTGGGAAAGCTCGACGATCGCCGAGGGAAGTTCCATATCAATTGTCTCGGTGAAGCCTAATTGGTCCGGCTTCACTTTGAGTCGATGCATCTCCTGTAACTTGTCGTTAATGAAAATGTCCTCGACGTGAAGGGTCTCGAGCAATAAGGTCCGAATTTCTTGGTGCAGGCAGTGCATCGCAAATATTTCAAGAGCTTTGCTAAGCTGGCTCTGAAAGCGTGCGTCACGTTGCAGTTCAAAACTATTTGAACGCATGATCTTCGCCCAATACCGGCACGATAGGTCTCTCAGTTTTTTGCGCAATTCCTCCGTGGAATTGAACTGACGTATGTCGGTTTGGTCAAGCTCTATTTTTAAGTCCAGTAGTAACGACTCTTTCGATATCTCGTTCAAGAATTTTGATGCACTGGAAAGAAAAGAGGATTGAAGTATTTTTGATGGTCTCATAAATGCGCGGTTATTTGAATGAGATAGGGGCGCAGAATTGGAATGATATTCGAGTTACTATTTCTCTTTTTCTTTTTTCATCGTTGCTTTTTATTATTTTTATTGGGATATTCATGAAACGTTTTGTTTAAATAATTATAAGTTTGTTATTGTGGCAAATATAATCAATTTATTATGATACTAAGGAATTGTTTATAGTACTTCTCGAATATTTGAAAGTTTTATTAGTTCTGCAGTTAGTAACACATGGAGCAAACTTTCGAGTTGCTAACAAGTTTCGCAAAGCTGATGTTATCACATAGATGTAAATTATATAACTTAGGGCTTCCTCAAAATGAAATGGAACTTCACGTTTCTTTGTTGGTATTAGTGTAATTTGTATAATTCTGATCAATAGTTTTGTAGTTTTCATTCATATTTTTATTGTGATTATTTTTTTTTTGTTAGATTATATATGAAAAATTGAAACCAAAAAATTGATTTTTTAAATACGAGTCTACGATACGTTCCATTTATCAGGAATTATTGTACTTTTTACTCCAACGTTTTTTGACGTCTATAGTTATGGATAGCGGAAATACTTACTCCTTATAGCAGCATATATTTGAATCTAATCCAATATCTTGTTCAGTTTTTTCATTAAAACAATCATAAGAAGGATTTATAGGTTTATCTAAAGCTAAAACTTTGTATGTTCGAAACTCATTGTTTAAACTTTGTTCAAGTGATAAAATACTGGCTTGATAGTTATCGTTATAATTCCTTGATGATACTAAAATAAGTTTGTTTTCCTTTAACTGGTATACATCTCCGTTCCAAGATGTAAAATGCTCTATATCTTCTGGTTTTTGTTGTAAAATATGATCGTCTGCAAACAAATACATAAACGTTTAAAATTACCGACTCAAAAATCGTTTAATTTTACGCGATTACATTTAATTTGTAATGCGTAATTACTAAACATGTTACTTTTAATTGAAGAAAGATCAATTTGTTACAAGTAAACATTTATAAGTTTTTTCTGCATATATACACATCTTGTTAGAATTGAGTAAATTATGAAAATATGATATGTACAGTCATGTGTCAAAAATGCTTCTGTTTACAAATAACTTTGGCACGCAATTTTAAAGTAAATTCATCCATATTATAATTCAATTATAATCATATAGATATATAAATTAAAATATAAAAATGAATGTGTTGAATTTAATGAATTTTATAATAAAATAATTTTTATAATTTTTAAGCATTTTATTTTTATTAGAAAAGTAAATAAATCATTAACGAATACCAATGCTATATAATTAATAAATCATTAAAATTTAATTATAATCTATTAGTGATTATTTACATAATTTTTGTTTATTTTGCTTGAAGAAACATTCGATAATAATTGTTTAGTAAGGAAATTAATAATATATTTTAAATTAACTTTGTCATTTTAATATGTCATTAGTGTCAATCTGATTAGTAGTTATATCAACACTAGTGATATCTGTATATGCACCAATGCTAAAAATTATGTTAATTTTAATTAGTTAAATTATATTTAATGAAATTCTTCTTTAATGTAATGAAAATTTAATTTCATTTATTAAACATATTTTTAAGGTGGTTTCATTTGGCTTACATTCAATTCGCTAACTTTTAAACTATTTTAAATGAATATAATATCTGAAATTTTGGATACAAGATAATTTTAATTCCACGGAGTAGTACTATTATAAGCAGTACTAAATTAATATTAATAACCATTAAAATGGTATGCTCAACTTTGAAATATTTCTTATCTAAAGATTCCAAGGAACGAAAGAATTTACAAGAATTTCTTTATCAGAATATCAAAATACATATAGATAAATATAATATAGAGATGTATATCATTTGACAATCCAATATCAGTTTATCAGCTTCGTCACGTTATTATGAATTTATGCAAAAGGAAGTATTATTTATTATATATATTACATATTAATAAGTATATATTACTATGTATATACTTACCATATTATTATTTAAAAAAAAATGAAATGCTTGTTTTAAATTCCTTTTCTCAGAATCTATTTTCATTCAATTTAATTGAAGTGTTATTTGCTTTTTTATATGATTTTCACAGAATACTTATGAAATTATTTATCGAAGTCAATGAAATACAGTGCAACTGAAAGAGACAATTTTACGTAAGACGGGAAAAAATGTACCTATTGAAATTCGAATGCATGTGCGCTAATCATATTTATTGAACTCTAAGCTGAACAATGAATATTAATGAGCATATTATCTGACTCGTAAGTGCGCACACGCATGAAAGCAGACATAAAATTACGAGCTAAATAGAATATACTGTTTATTCAATATTTACGGGCTTTTACGTGCTACATTTATTTCATATCTTCTTATAATAAATGCATTTTGAATTTAAATTTAAATTCTACATTTGGTTGAATTTGTTATAAATTATTATACAGATCTGTTTTGTGCCTAAATGATAAAATTCTTGCAAAGTTGGGTAAAAATGTTTGTTTTTAATTTAATATTTAATTATACGGAATTTCTTGATATTTCAACAGTTCAATACTTAAAAAAACAGTTGTTTATTCTACAAAAATGTTATAATTAAAATATGAACAATTGAAATAAGTGAAGTAAGAGTATTAACTAGTTTATTTTGATAAATTCAATTTCACAACCTCATTCGCATAACATTAAACATTATTTCTAGATTTAATGTCTTTTGGAAAATTCTTATAAAATGCATATAATCATTATAATACATACTTATAAACTCTTCTGTGATTGCGATTCCTCTTAAAGAATTATTACAAGGTACGCAGATAGTGCAGCATTTGGAAATTGCGTAGTCATATTTAACTTTGTAATTGTTCTGCATAGGAGATAACGAATAAAGAAAATATTAATTATTTTAACAAATAAAAATCAAATATTTGTTTTATAAAAATAGTAAAACTTCTAAATATTTTTGTAATATATTTAAAAAAATTAGTTTAACAACCATATCACGTTTATTATCACACATTAAATTAATTGTTAACGTTAAAAATTAAGATTAGAATAGTTTAAAGAATTTATTTTAAAAAATTTTTGTTTAAACTCGTAAAAGGTTCCAAGAGATCTCACCTTTAGTAACAAATAAAAAACGTTGTTAACGATTTCATCTTCTTCCATTGTTTACAAACAAAAAAATGTCTCGTCGAAACAATGTTAAATTGTGTAATGAAAAGTGTTTCCCCGTTTGCTAGAAGTACTAGAGCGCGCAGTGCTTGTATTAAACTGACGAAAAGACGACATTGAGCGCCGAGGTTGCCGTCTTTAATAGATAATTAATGATCAAAGAACCTATTGGCATTTTTTTGAAGATAATGTGATAACGTTATATCGTGCAGCAAAGATAAACAGTGATATACCAAGTGACATCTAGCGTTTGATTAAAAACTAGTTCTTTGTTTGTACCGTTTGTCAATAAAAACAAAATGTGTACACTGAGGTAAACAAGAACTAAAAACATTGCTGTTTTCAACTGCGTTTCGGACGTATGACAGTTTTTCAATATAAATTACTGTTTTTTTTTTTAAAAGGAGAAATTTCTGTTTTATATTTTTTACTTATAAAACTAATATCTTTGCTATTAAATAAGAGTAATTTTTATTAAAAGGACATACATTTGAAGCATTGTTAAAAACAGTACCTTTTTTGTCATATTTCTCTCAATGTATTATACTCATAGCAATGACCTATAATAAAAAGTTCACTGCGGATTTAAACAATACTTTTGGTTAACTGGCTCAGCAAACGAGGTTGAATAAAAGTTTTTATAACCATTCTTTTTTATCTTTATTAGCGTTATTAATAGTACAATAAACTCATTTGCTTTTGTAATGAATTTTAATTAACATTGTGCAATGTTAAGCAGTGTTATAAAAATTTGTTAAAATCAATTTGAATACGAGTAATGTATTATTCTGTTATGTATAACTCCTAGTAAATTGTTTTCATGGCTCAAACACAATTTACAGAACTATAAACACAAGTCTAGAACAATTTACATAAGATAACCGAAATTATTTTAAATTGTATTAAAGCAATTTGCAATCTGAACTAATTTAAATAAATAAATTGTCCAGATCTAAACAATTTGTATTTCAATTTTTATGTACATTCATTAATTTATAAATTGTTACTCAAATTTTATTATGAACATTTACAAAATAATTAAATTGTTTCTTATTCTTTTTAATTAAACTGAATGGACTATTAGGTAGTTTATTAGGTAATTTATTGTTATGAGATAAATATTTTTTAATATTCCAGATATATACCTCAAATATATCTGTAGACAGATATTTTTCAAAAATATTCCTAGAATATATTGAATAGTTTATTTTGCTATTGGGGTTTATATTTTTATTCTCCAGGGAAGTAGATTATTTATTCTCAAGGAAATAAATTTTGTTTCCATAAGAATGTAAATTTATAATTTAAATATTTATTATTGTTTCACTTGTTTACTGATGGAATACATTTTTAATCCATACAATAGAACTGTATCTTCTAAAATTGAATTGATATTCTAATTATAGTCCTAAAAAATATGACATTTGATAAATTATGTCATGCTTTGAGTGTAAATAATATTTCACAATGTTAATTAGATATAATATTATATATCTTAATTTGTTAAAAAACCTATTACCCTTAATTTATAACAAAAACATTGATATGACATAATATACAATACTGCTTTTGATTTTTTTTAGCAAAATATTATATATTAGCTTTAGTCGTATCCGAATTAATTAAATGTGTACACATTACTATGCATATTTTAACGTTTCATATTCGTATATGATGCAGTGTAAATTTCAGCCCAAAACGTATAAATTATTAAATATCCATCATTTTCCACGGTTAGCTGTAATTATTACAAAATATTGATAATGTAAGGGAACATTTTATTTGCATTCCGTTAAATGAAACTCAATCTTTTAATAATATGCGTAAAGTAAAGAAATGGTATAATTTTACACTGAGAGAAAAAATACATTAAAATTGATAATTATTAATAACAATTTGTTCAATTTTAAACCCTTCTCTATTATAACTATGGTAGAAATTAATCTAAACTTTGAAAACAAAAAATTAAAATCTGCTCGATATGGTTCGTAAACTATATATTATTAGAACTTTTCCATAATGTTTCTCTCAGTGCAAAAAAAATAAAACCAATTCTTTCGATTCAACTCTTTTTTTTTTTTCTTATCCTCCTCCTCGACGTAGGCGTTCACTTCGTTCGTACCGTAAAGCCGCGCAAAGTCGCGCATAATGCCACGGGAGCTCGCCGTCATTTGCATCGCTCGCGTCGTCATCGACGACCATTAAAATGGTCAGCCCGCGATTTCGAATGGGAGCGCGCGCGCCAAACGCGCCGGCATGACATTAGGCTGGCCGTTGTGCGTAGCGAGGTCGCGCCCGCGGACCGATTATCGAGGCCACGCGGCGCGACCGAGCGGCCGGAACGGAATCGCGCCGCTTATGAAAGCGGAGGGGGCGGCACGGGCACGGCGCTTTTCCTCCTGCCACGTGACCGCCGGCCGAATCCCGCGGCACAGTCTCCGCCGAAAATCTAAATCCGTCCGAGCCGAGAAGAAGCGACCGTCGCTTCCTCGCGGGACTTTAGTTAATAATTGCCAGTGAGCTTTCTCGCGTCGCACGGTGCCGGACCAATCGCGGGGGGACGAGAACTGGCAACGGAAGAGAGGACAGCGAAGGGACAGAAAGAGATAGCGATAGAGCGAGAGGTAGAGCGAGTGAGCGCGCGTGTGGTAGAACGAGAGAAGGAATAAGAACGAGTTAAAAAAGAAGAGGCAAATAGCAAAAGAGCGCTTTTTCGCTCGACCGCGGAAACGTTTCGGTTTGGACTGCGCGGACGTAATTTTAACGCGCGTAAGGCTGGTTTGCGCGTCGAAGGAACTGTCAAGGGAAGAGTACCATTGTGGTGGGATGACGTAGGGCATTCGCCCCCCCCCCCTTTTTTGAGTGCTGGTCTTTGCTGGCCGGTGAGGAAAAAACACGTTCGTGGCGACGAGCTGAAGGAGAGAGAGGATCGACCGACGCTTCCGCGTGGCCCCTTGCGCCGGATCCAACATGATCCGAGTGGACGAGACGGACCCGGTCGGCGGTAAGGGAAAGAGGTCGCAGCCAGCGGCTGTGAACCGGATTGCCCCCGATTTTCGCGACGCTTAAACTCGACATATGGAGTATTTCGAGAGTTTCGCACAACGTGACCCCTTCCCTCCCCCCCTTCCTTCCCTTATAAACTCTCGCGCGCGCGTCGCGACGTTTTAATTATATTGGATGTTATTTTAGTTGAGTTCAATGGAATTTCGTTGCGGCGCGATATTCCGCGCGCGCGCGGGGAGACAGAGATGGGCCGGATTTTTGTGCCGGTTAAAGTGCGCCTTGAAATGGAGCCGCGCGTTTGGTGCCCGCGGCAATTATATATAGAATTTTATGCCGCATCTGTGGAAGCGCGCGCGCGCTCGCGCTCGCGTGAAATGGATTTATGCGTCGAGGGAATTATGTTTGTTTTAATCGTGAAAATTTTCGTACGACGGAATGTTGAGCAGGACGAAATAGTACGCTTTCTTTCTTTTTCTTCGCGGTTAAGTGAATTAAGGTGGTTCGCCGTTTATGATGGATTTATGAAAATCAAATTTCAAATTTGCCGCCGAAAATTTGATAATAAATCCAACATTTACCTGTAAAAGATATCGAAAGATTGGGGAATAATAATTGTATTTAAAGTATTGTGTCTTGGCGTCTTCAAGTTCATACAGTTCGCTCGATTAAAAAAGGAGGCAGTTATATAAACAGAACTGTCTGTCCTTTGTTAATTGAGTGATTTGTTTGAACTTGAAGGCGCCGTACATTCTTTTCTTTTTGCAAGTCGCAATGTCGCCTTTGAAGATAAATTTTTCGAGGAGGTTTTTCTGAATTGCTTAACAAATGATTTTCATAAATAAATAAATTTGTTAGAGAATTACTTTGTGAATAGATACTTTGTAGTATGTTAAATATGATAAGGGGTATGTTGCTACAAATGTAGTTTATTTATATTCGTGAAATATTTCAACGAAAAGTTACGAGAAGAATTTTTGGCGTCGAACTGAATTAAACCTGACGAATCACCTTAAGAAACTAAACGCGGTACAAAGTTTCAAGTAAATCTTACCTTTAATTATAGTACACGCAGAAGAATAAAATAATTAATATTCCCATGAAAATTTGGAATCGAACCCCAGAAGACAATTTATGAACATTCTTATGATAAATTATGAAAGAAATACTATAATAAAGCAATTATTCCAATAAATTTATAGGAAAAAGTACTTTATTTTATTGTTTATCATTTTGTAATAATATTTGTAATTTTGTAACAGAAACAATTTCAAAATTAAAAAAAATACAACTATATATATCATTTAATGATTATAACTTTTTAAATTATTTTCCAAGACATTTCTTTCACAACTTGTTAAGTAAAATAAAAATACTCTTTCTTATATTTTGATTGCCCTTGATTATTTATTAATTTTTTTTTTTTAATTTTTTACTAATTTAACAACGATAATTCGCGAGGTTTGCTTTATCGGGACAATTGTTATTACTCGTGCGAATTTTCATTTGTCGAAATTTCTGCTTATTTAGTCAAACGATATCCGAAGCTGCATAAACTCAGCGGCGTGGTTTTCCGCGCTCTTAAATTTACGAATTTCTTCTCTGAATAAACACAATGAACGTCAAACATGTCTTTGCAAATTTACACTTTAAACATTCAATAATGACGCATTCCTCGTCCGCGATGGGTTTGTTTTTCAATGAAAATATATGGCTATATATATATAAATATACCAAACGGTGGTTTTGGGTACACGCCCTATTTGGGAGACGAGGTACCTGTTGGATATTCAAATTTTGGATGTAAATTTTCAAATTATGCAGGGAAATTTAAAATCGAGTGTTTAAACTATGTTATAAATTTTTTGATGTCATCAAAACTGCCAGTAAACAAGTCAATAAAATGGCGATTTGGTCTCAAAACTGCCGTTAGAATAATATATAAATATATATATATATATATTTGAAGAAATGGAGTAACGAGATTTAATGAAATATCTTTTTGCGTCTGTGTATTAAAAGGCGAGTATTGAAGCTTTGTGTCGGTTCGAAGCAAAGGTCGAAAAGCGGGGTAATTAATTACAACCGTCCATCAGTTTAATGAGAAAGTGTTTTTTTTTTTTCATATACATCCCTTTCTCACTCTGTCTCTCTGTCTCCTTTTCCCTCTTAATTATAAAAAAAAAGTAAAAAGTGCCAAACATTTTTCGAATACTGGTTATCCATTTGTCAAGGAAATATGTCACCTTTTTGCTGACAAGCAGTAACATCCGCGAAGTTTTGGACCGAGTACAATATTCGTGAAGACTAACGTGAATTTCGTGAATTTTGTTCGCAGAAATCGAGCCAAGTTTCCCTTACAGAGATGTTACGGTACGACGCGGAGTTGAATTTAAAGATCAGTATGACATTCAGTCGGAACTTGGACGGTAATTTGATTGCACTATGATAAAGGAACGTTTGATAACTCGCCACTAATATGCTTGCACGTATAATACTAATGCTGCTCAGAGGAAATCATTATACTGTAATCATATAGATTATATTGGACGTTATAAATGTGGGGAGAGGCATTATTTTGGCCATGCGATTAGCATTTTGAACAAGTTTTTCATTTTGAAAATTATTATGGATAATTCCTGCACTGAAAAAAAAAATATATATAAAGTATTATTGTGCTGGAAGCTTAAAGCGAAGCTGTTTGTACTATATAGGAAAAATTACCATGCAAATATAGTAAAAATTATGGTAAAACACACCAAAATATTTGAAAGCATGGTAATTTTTCCTATATTGTACAAAGAGCTTCACTTTATGATTCTAGGACAGTAATTTTTAATGTTTTTTTTTTTCAGTTTAGTAAAAATTGACCGAGTGGTAACAGGGTATATAATAGTTTGTCAGCCAGGGACCTGGGAAGGTCCCTTATAGGCCCTTGGCGGGCGAATTATTACATGCCCTTAATTAATTCAGTATTAATATCATTTACTTTTTGATAACGATTTGTTTTCTAACAATTATTCAAATATTACTATATCATATTATAAGAACTCTTGTAAAAATTAACTGGGTAGTAACTGGGCGTATAATGGTCACCCTTCCTGGCCCCTGCCAGACATTTTCAAATAAATTTCTCCCAGTATAGAATATTAATAACATTGAAATCAATGAAATTAATTCATTTACAAATTAGGATTAATTATACTGTCAATAAAAAAACACGTAATCAATTATATCGAATCGAAGTCGTTAGGCTTAATCTGGAATTAAACATATGCATATTATACCGTATTAGTGGGAAAATTGGCGTCACTTTTATGGCGCGGATTTGATGAAAATGACAATAATTGGACGTCTAACGGCGTAATCGCGATTTATCGCAGTTGATTATTATCAAACCGAGGCGTTAAACGCGACATTGTAATGTGCGTGTCAGTGTATAATCGTATATCGATCGAATCAAGGACGATGCGCCGAGAGTCAATTAATTTTAATTACATCGCGTTCCACATTTGGCAGTCGCACAACAAGGCGAGCTTTCGCGAGGCGAGAGACAGGAAGTCGCGCGAAATTCGCGGCATGCCTTTCTTGCCTGTCCTTCTCTATAGTATATAGTATGGCTTGCGTGGTCGCAAAAGCACATCTATGCGGATTAAAAAAAAAGATAAATAAAACTAGAAAAAAGAAATGTTTGAATTTGTTTGAATTTGTTTCATTCAAAATTTAATTTTGAACGTCGAAAGTAATATCTGTTATTTCTCTCAGTGTATTCAAATTTACTTAACTTTTATTAAAAAAAAAAATTTACTGTTTAAACAAAAATTATATATGGGAAAATTTAAAAATGGGACATATATGTTTGTCACTTATGACAATGTTTCTCATATAAGTCCTATATGTTCCATATATATGTTGATTTTTATATTGGAATGTACTAAAAGAAAATGGAAATGTTTAAATTGGTGGTAAGGTTGTTATTTTTTAAAAATAATACAACACTTTACTGCTTACCAATAATAATTCATAACTTCTAGTTGTTATATACCAGTTAAAAACAGTAAATTTTTATATAAACTTCTCTCAAGTGCAGTTATGACAAGTTAAACCTACATTTTTCATAAAAAAAAAATAAAATTTGAGATTCAAAGGAACGAAGTGAAAAATTCAGAGAGATTGCTTTTAAAGCGTCGTTTAAATTATAAATAAAACTTTATATTTAGACGTTTTTGGGAATTTATAGTGTAATATTTGTCATCTTTAATAGATCTTAACCACGATAATAATGATGTAAGATATTTTTATCATTTTTACAACCTTGTTTGCAAACAAGGTTTATTAATATTATATTAATTATAATTCACTAACAACTATTACATTATACGTGGAGACAAGATCTAATAAAGATACTAACATATTAACAAAACGACAATTACTTGGAAAAACTAAAAAAATTATTATTTAGAGCAAAAGTTTTATTAACAAAAACTTTTACTTTATGCAAATTTCAATTAGAAGGTTGCTCGTTAATGGATCATAAATACATCAGTTCAAAGGTTTTATTAAAATCGTGCACATCAGAATAAATCGAACTGTTTATTGAATCGAAGTCTTGAAATGATGCAACGGAATTTTGATAACGAAACGTGGGCGATCCGAACGATTTTTATTTTAATATTAATCACAATGTCGTGTATACATTCTGCGACGCAAAATATTTTCAGTCTTATTAATTATCCTCGGTAAAAATTGTCTTTGAAAATGCGTCATTGAAATGTTATTGATTGAAGCAATGCAACATTTTTAAGGAAATAATTAGTTAGTTGCTATTTTGTTTCATAATAAGTATGCATTTATGTTATCCCTTATAATATGATGTAGTATTTTAATATTAGAAAAAAAAATGTGACCGAGGAATCGAACTCGTTACCTTACAGTCACCAATTGGGCCCTTTATCACCACTTAAAAGTATTAGTTTTATTTCTATATTTTTGTTTAAATATAATATAAGTTTTTAGCATCGTTTAAACATTAGTAATTAATATTACTTATGCTTTCTTTGTTTCATTGTATGTATAATATTGAACTGAATGGAACATTTAATTTGTTTATTATAACTATACATATATATAAACCACATATATGGTCACGTCAAACATATTTATGCTTATGAAAAACAAATTAAATTTACGTTACTATATAGTTACTGTATAGTATCTTCCTACACTGAGAAAAATAAAATAATAAGAGTTACTATACTTTTTGGCATTCTGAGACTTTATGCTCCAATGTTGAGAACTTTGCAAAACAGTCTGCTAAACGGTGTCACTTTTTCAAGTACCAATTATCAGAACTGTGGTACTTCTTGTCGCATTGTCAGACATTATTTTATACAGGAACACATAAAGTCCAGGATTACTATATTATTCTTCTCAGTATAGTGATCAACCCATTTTCTTCCATATATACCCAAAAAATATTACTTCAATTCTTACCATTGTTCATGATGTTCTCTGGATAAATTTCCTAGTCCAGGATGTATCTTCTCGGACATGTCATCCAAGAAACATTCTACGTGACAATGCGTTTCCATAATAATTTGCACCTGCACGACTTTCTTCAACACGTGTCCGAATGCAATTTCTTTACTTTTCCCAGTGGAATTATTTCCAGAATAATTGCACTTCTACGGGGCTTTTCTAGCATGCATTCGCACATGTCTGTTAAGATTTCCTTTCCAAGAAAATTTCTTTCCACAATGACTGCACTTGTATTCTTTTTCTCCGGTGTGCACACGAACATGCATGTCAAGGCTCGCTTTCCAAGGAAAACTGTTTCCGCAAATCTCGCATTTGTACGGCTTTAATCCGGTATGCGTGCGAAGATGTTGATCAAGATGGTGTTTCTGAGAGAAACTATTTTCACAATAATTACATTTATGTTTTTTCTCTCTAGTATGCACGTGTACGTGCATGTCCATCTGACTTTTTCGAGCGAAACTTTTCCCACAATAGCCGCATTTGTACGGTTTTTCTCCAGTATGCGTGCGAAGGTGTTGATGAAGATGAAATTTCTGGTTGAAGCTATTCCCACAATAATGACATTTGTACGGTTTTTCCCCAGTATGTATTCGCAGATGTCTGTTTAGACTGTACTTTTGAGTGAAACTATTTCCGCAGTGGGTGCATTTGTACGGTTTATGCTCGGTATGTGTTAGCGTGTGTCTTTTAAGATCGGTCTTATTTTTGAGAATGGTTCCACAACGATCGCATTTGCACGGTCCATGTTTAGTATGTATCCACGAGTGTTCTTGCACACTCGACATCGATGGAAATAATTTGTTGCAATGATCGCAACTGTAAGTTCTGTCGTCGTTGAACGTTGTATGATTATGATTTATAAAATTTACCAAATCCATAAACTGCTCCTGACAAATTTCGCACTTAAAAAGTTGCTCACTATTAACATTCGTACTTCCATCGTTTGTCATTTCCTTTGGGTAAGGAGGATTAAAGTGGAATTCATCTGGACTATTATCTTCTACTGATCTTTCGTTATCTTTCAAAAAGTTGAATAAATCAGCAATATTTTCTTGGTTGTACATTTCATTTTGATTATTTAGCTTACAAACGTTCATATTTTGTTCATCAGTAATTTCTTTTGGATGGGGAGGATAAAAAGAAATTTCATCTGGAATATTGTCTAGCAATAGTCTTTCGCTATCTGTCAAAAAGTTGAATAAATCAGCAATATTTTCTTGGTTGTATATTGCATCTTGATTATTTAGCTGCGCACAAAAATTCATATTTCCTTCGTCTATAATTTTTTTGGAGTAAGAAGGATTAAACTGGAATTCATCTGGAATATTATCTTTTACTAATTTTTCGCTATCTGTCAAAAAGTCGTATAAATCAGCGTCATCCAAGAAGAAATCTTCCATGTTTAGTGTGCTTGTCAATGGTATAAAAGTATTTACAATAATTAAAAAACCACGAAATCTGCAAATAAGTAATAATTAAGTAATAATATTTTAGCTTAAAAGCTATTTAAGACAAAACAAAACAGTATCAATGCACGATATTTATATAATTTCCTTATAGTGAAATTAATAATTACCATATATCAACCATATATAGCCATATATGGTCATATATGAATTAAGAAAAAATTCAAGAAAATTTTTTTACTTCTATGAATTTTTTTATATGAAACTGTTAAAAAATAAATGGACCATATATGTTTCATTTTTAGTAGGGTTTAAGTACTAGTTGATACAAAGGAAATGAAACAACTAATACACTAATTGGGGAATATGCTAATTAAGATAATCATCATAGTTTGTTTACATTTGATTGGTTCATTTGCAGCTTAATAATATATTCGTTGATTAATAATCGATTTCGAAACGACTTGCTGATAGCTTGACCGACGTATTAGTATTTACTAATAGACATATTCTTATTATAAATAGAAAATTAGTTAGCATTATCCGTTATAAGATTGTTATGAAATCATTTTCTTTTTAATATTAAGACCTCCATTTATTTTGTATCAACTGAATGGTCTTACTTTTAATAGAATTTCTGTTAATTTTAATAGAATATTTTTACTTGAACAGTTTTCTTCTGAGGGATACATTATTTATGAGTGTAATATATGTATTTTAATTGTATCTAAAGTTAAAGTTATTTTATAATCATTTTGGAGTTATAAAAGCTGGATCAATATTAATTAATAATCTACTTACAGTAATAAATATTATTTTTACAAACGAAATATTCTCTATTGAAGTCTCAAAGTACGATTTGAAACTGAAACTGTTTTGAATTGCACATTTCATACAATATAGATCAAAATTTCATAGCACATGTAAACAATATATCAGTTAGGTACATTGTCAACATGACTATTTATTTTCACCGGATTTATTCTAATAATAAGTGAATTTTCTACTGAAAAATTATTTAAGAATATTCTTTTATATTGTATATAGAGAAAAAAGAGTAAAAAAATGTAGTTTATATGGTCCATATATGTTTTGATAACTTTGTATAAGAAAATAAAAAATTCTGATATAGACATATATTTTGTTCATATATGACAGCCATGTATGACTATATGTGGTCGATATATGCTTGGCTTATGCTACAGGAAATATATGTACAAACATTCGTTACCCTACATTTATACTAAAATTAGCCTTACATTCAATATACACTGAAATATTACGGTGTAACCAGAACACCAGAGAGCAGTTTATCTTGGACTTAAGAACTCGACCCAATTAAAGTTATGTGGTCTTTACGCTTTAAAACTGCTAGTATTTGAAAAACAAAATAGCAAAACATAAGCGACTGCTGGTGGTCATATTCTAACTTTTGCTATAATTTTTTATATTAGTTATTGGTAATACAATTTTAACATATATCATAGTACTTTATGAAAATTTCTTTTATATTTTAAATAAATTTAGTTGAAAATTTACTTTGTATTATAAATTTTATAAAGTATTGTAAATTTTAATTTAAAAAAAACCAGGCCCTATAAAATATATCTGGATTTATGTAATTTTATAAAATTGTCATTTAAAATAGTACCTCATTAGGTATGTTCAAAAAATTAACTACCAGATCTAACAAATGAAATTGAATAATTTTTTTTTTGGAATGCTACAGTGGGTATCAAGTCGTAATTGACAAAGAAAATTTAGGCCCATTGGCACGAACGCTCATTCGTTGTATTATTTATTTTGGTTCCAATCATTTACAAAGTTGTCATTTCTCTCTGCACTTAATTCGAGGCAAAGTATGGCGGAATATAATTTGGCAATGCTTGTTGACGGAAAATACGCAGCGAAGTTTCGTTCGCTATATGTCAACACAACACAATCTATCACGAGGCATTAGCTATGCTATATTAATAAATCAAACATTTAAAAAAATTGACTAGAAATATGAAATTCAATATAATAGTAATCCATTTATAAATCCGAGTGACAAAACTGCTGAGCTTCTGTCAAACTATTTTTGCAGTGAATTCTTGATGAATATTTACATAAATCCATCAAGGTTGTATCGTATAGATTTTTTTTTTTATTATTGCATACGGTTTTTATTGTTTTATTTGATGTTAAAGTGTAATTTTATTTGAAAAGAGAAATATAAAGTGAATAAAGCAAAACTTTTATTCTATTTGAAAGAATCCATTAGAGAACAAAATGTTGTTGAACTATAGAAATTCCCTTTGTAAAAAGTATATATAGAAAAAAAATGTATTAGTAATTTTTGTAATATTAGTAAGAAAGTACATTTAACTAAAATTTATGTTAATTCAAATTTAGTTATATCATTAATATATTTCAGTTTATTTTATTTGTCTTTGAGTTAATTCTGAAAAATTGTTATTAATTCTTATTCAGATTTACAGATTTAGTCAATCAGATTTATTTATATTAAATAAACGATAGTTTAATTTAAGCAAATATTTTGGTTTAAAATGGCCAGCATTATTTTATCGGATGATTTGGTCGATTGAAACTGGAATTCAGATGGCGCCAATTTAAATAGAAAATTTGTCTAAATATTTTTCTGAACGTGTAAAAACTTCAGAGTTATATTCGTTGCTTCTATACAAAGGGTATATATAATAGCTATTAATCATCAAAGACAATATCTAATTAAAGAATTTAACATTGAAAGAAATGATTGCAACATTTTGTTGACATGATATGAAAATGTAATATATTTTTACACGCCTGTTAAGTATTAGGTCGTACAAAGATTAAATCATTCAATTATACAATTATTACAAAGTAAATATTATTACGAGTATTAATTAAATCAGAAGCTGAAAAGAAATCTTAATTGATTTCATATCAGTCAAAGTGTCAGCTGGATATGTTGCAATAAATAGTGTAAAATATATATTGGAAACAAGGAAGATAAAGACCGATTTATCACTATTTGACAGTTTTCATCATTATCATTATCAATATTTGTACCATCGTTGAACTATTGTCACTTTTCATTATTTTTATTGACATTAATTTAAGATTAGTGGCTATATAAGTTAACAATTTGATTCAGAGTTTACTCTCATTAACCAACAACTTCATTACACTTAAAGAACAAAACGAAAGAAAAACTAAATTTTTCTGTTCACATATGTATTTCTATTTTACGCCGCGTTTACTTCAAGAAAAAATGCTCTTTAAATTTGCCCGATCAGATGGTGACAAGGATTTGTTGACGTGAACATAAACAACGATGTTAGAAAACATTACATTACTGAAATTCTCGGTTGGATTTTTATAACAGAAATAAATTTACCAAGAGTTTGATAATATTTTCTAACATTTTTGTGTTAGATTATGTCAACAGAGTTTTATGTCATTGGTTTACAAAATACTTAAATTCCTTTTTCCAGTATGAAGTATTTCATTAAGAATAATTTATCATAAGAATGTTCATAAATTGTCTTCTGGGGTTCGAATCCAATTTTTTATAAGAATATAACCTGTTTTATTTTTCTGTTGGTATAGTAATTGCCTAAACATCATAGGCAATAACCCCAACTTCAAATTGTATGGTAACTTTTATTACAACTTTTTTCTCAGTGTACAAGGAAAGATTGCAATTTGTGAACATTCTTTCTCCAGAGTGTATCGAAAGCATATTTTCGGCGTGAAGACATTTTCAAATTTTCACATTTCACCTCGATATTGAATTATTATTAATGCTATTGTCGACATAAACAATGAAATCAAGTGCATAATCAGTGTGATCCTTATGAATTAGCGGATCAATGACGCTTTGTCCGCAAGTCGCCAGGTAATAATGAAGTGGTCGCAGCGATAATGTGCGAGATGTGTATCGTGCGTTTAGCCGGATTGATCAAGGTCTCCCCGAAGCTATAAATAATTGCATCGCCGTCTTGACGAGGGTGACTCCGCGCGCCGGAGCGTAAACTTCGCCGCGTTCTTGACACGCGGGTTCAAGCGGAGCGTCGACACGACGCGAATACATTTCATTAACTCGCATCGCGCTGTTTTGGCTGCATTACAACTTGTTACTACACGCGCCCCCTATATAAGCGCGCATAACCGACGATACCGACCGGGGAGAGAGGCTACATTTTGGCGTGCGCTCGTACGCGCCCGGCAAATGTCGTGTGTTTATTCGGCTGGTTCATTGTGCGTTGCGTGACGGACGAGAGATTATCGAGCGGGGGGCCACTTTGCACACTGAAAAATTGTTGGTACGTTAGACGCACCAAGTAATGCATCAGTTATACCAAATGCCGAGACATACGGCTTACTACATTTCGTACGTCTGATGCCCCAAAAAATAGGCAATAGCCGTACTAATTCAGCGCATGCGTCGCACTAATGCATAGTTTATTTCCTAAATTTAATAATATTTTCCTTAATTTTCTTTAAAATTTCTACATTAATTTTCTTTAAATTAATAAATACATTAAGTTATTCTTTTTAGTATATCTCCAACGTTATTT
>JABFPN010000399.1:0-49339 GCA_022817305.1 Leptoteleia sp. ZL-2020 | reverse complement strand
AACCTGACCGGGCCCTGACCTGGTTATCATGGAGAATTCACGTTTGTTTGTGTTGGGGAAACCCGATTTCAATCTGGCCGGGCACCAACCGGATTACCATTGGTGTCAATTTGTAAGGTGGCATTCCAACTGGGACCATATGAATACCCGGCGTTACACCTCGATCGTTCCCCGGTCTGATTATCTAGTCGGGTTCCGATATGGTCCTAACCGGGTAACCTAGAAACCGGGTAACCATGCCACCACCACAGACGGGCCCGATTTAAAACCGGGCACGCCCGGTTTCATTTCTACTTGGGATTATGTTTGATATATGGTAATAATTAACCTCAATATAAGGGAATTATTATATACATAGAATATTATATAAATTATTGCACTGCACGGACCACACAATAGAAAGTAATGATTTGATGAGGTTATGTTTAGTCCCTATAAGATAGGTATATGGTTGAATTAGCCGTACAGTTTATGCCATACCTTTAAATATTCATTTTATTCGATTTAATATGTGCATTCTTCCGCAAACAAAATAAATTCCTACTAAATTAGTTAAAAATTGATAGACAAAGTCAATTATCTACTAAAGTGAATGCTTTTTTCCCGTGCATGTACATCCATATATGGCCATATATGAATTAAGAAAAAACTTCGTCGAAATTAAATTATTCGACCAATTTTGTCGTTGTTCCATTCTCCATTTTTTAATGGCGTTCTTTGTACATAAATTCCAGTCTCACTGGAAATAATTCAATATTTTCCGAAAAAAAAAACTTTGATCGATATTAATAATCCAATACACGGCCATCCGGAAAACAATTTTCTGCCGTCCTTTTAAGAATGACTAACTTCATTTCGAGGATCCGCCCAAAGAGAGATGAACATCCTTAATTTCTTTTGTTGAATTAAATTCCAATCTCCAATAAAGAACTATAACCAGACCCGGTTCTATTTTTATAGAAATTAGGTTACTTTCCGATAACTTCATATCAGCAAAAAGTCTTGGAAAAGTTCAATTAACTCCTCGGAATTGAGAATGAATTTTCCTGACAATCGGCCGTGATGTATATTCTTCGCGAAATTTCCAGGTATAATACGTGAAGTTTACGACGTTCGTTTTGATACTTTTGATGGGAAGTGAACTTTTTTGTAAGGAAATGGCGTTTTTAGATGGCAATTCGGATAACATTAAGAATGTGAAGCAGTTGGTCTAAACTAATTAATAAAAAGTCACCATGGAAAGATTTAAAAAAAAAGAAATTTAATTCTAAATGAAATGAAACGTGTAACTTTATATTTTGCACACAATTCCACTTAGTTAGCTTTAATAATAATCAATAAATTTTTTTAATTTCAAGTTTAAAATTGATTTTACTGAAAAGCTTAAGAAAATTTGCAATTCACCTTTAACAAAATTTTTGATTAAATAAAGAAATTTTATGGAGGATCATATAACGCTATACGGGAAAAAATGTCGGTATGTTAGCCCATATATTTTAATTTTACATTGAAAATCTGTTAATTTTATATCAGTTATATGTTGAGCTAACATTAAATTCAATGTTAATGGCAGAACTGTTATAACCACAGTAAATTCAGATAGGACAAAAGTAATTAAATGTCGGTAGTAATGCAATTGGACGATTTTTTAATTACTGTTTAGGATGTCTTATCTATCTATGCTTAATTATATCTTATCTTTCTAACCTAAGTATCTATATTTAATACTGTTTAGATATAGAAGTTATATCTTAAAAAATATAAGACTATATCTCTAATTTATTTAACTAATTTATTCCTTTTAATTTAAAAGATGACACCCTTAGTAAAAATGAAACATATATGATCCATATATGGTTTGCATTAACATCAAGACATATTTCATTTAATATATGAACATTAACAGCAAATTTATATTTAACCAATCATATTAAGATTAACATACATACTTTAGCACTGATTATGTGTTAATTTAACATTAAAATCCAATATAACATTGTTTAGAATTACCAAAATATCACAATTACATTTATTAAGCATTTCCAATTTGCTAGAAAAACCAGTTAATTTCCACGTATACAAACATATATATACAAATTAAAAATATCTCTTGTAAATGTAAACACAAAATGATAAGCTAAAAGCCAATAATAATAACTAGAGGATGCATCAGTAAGCAAGCAACTTTGATTTATTCGGATGATGTAAAAATTGCCCTTTCGACGTGCGTTATAAAGAGGCCGAAAGGAAGAAAACGAGGTGAAAAAAAAAGGGGTGAAAAAGTGGCGAAGTGAAAGTCGATGAAAGGAATGACGTAATGCGATGCCGGGAGGGAGAGAAGGAGAGAGGGGAAAAAAAAAGGAGTCGATGGATGGGAAGACGGATGAGGGTTACGTTTGGGCGCCGTCTTCGCTTTATCTCGGCACGGAGCCACTTGAATTGGCCTAGGTCACGGTGCCATAAGAACGGAGGATTACCCCCAGGGACGAGGAGAAGTCGAGGGCGTGAGAAGGACAGAGACGGAGTCGGCACGAGGGTGCCCGGGTTGGCGTGGCGCCCGCCCCCCCCCCTCCCCCCACGATGCTATCAACCTCGACCGCAAACACCGATCCACGGCCATTTTAAGGGTGAGCCCTCTACTTGTCGCCGCAATAATCCCACGACGTGCATTTGACGATCCACTTGGCGCGCGCGAAAACGTCCCGCCGACGAGAGCCAAGATCCACTTTCCGCCGCCGACCGCTCCCGGGACGCTTCCACCGTTACGCTCACGTTTGACATGTTATTCGGATTTTGACGAGAGCTCGCTCAATGAATACAAATGTTTCTTCCCCGAGATGTCGCTTTATTTGTCACACATCCACCCTCCCCTCCCCGTACCCGAATTCAACCGACGCGATAACCAATGATGTTTTCCGTTCAATTTTTGCCATAAACGTTGAACATTTTTATGCATCCAAAAAACGCGGTGTAATTCTGCAAATTACTTTGACTATGTGGTTTTAATGGAGCTGAAGAAGGGAATGTTTTTAAAATTGAGCACATAGTTAAGGTTCTGATGTAAAATTGTCTTAGATAGTCAAAATGTAACCGTGCTTGGTCCATTCCCTTTCCAGATTTGGGCCACATTGACAAACAGGCCTTGCCAATTTCATTTCTTCTAGAGTACATTCAATAAAGTTTCCCTCTATTCTTAATGTCAAGATTTTAATAATACTCGTAGAGTATAATTTTCTTAGTGTATTTTTAGGTCTTGTTTTGACGTCACTAAAATGAAACTTTGTTAAAGGCAAATTGTAAATTGGATTGGAGATTGTATAAAATTGACTTTAAAATTTTAAGTGGTTTATTCAAAGATGATCAAATAATAAAATGGAGGAATACTCATGTTTAAATTAGGATGGTAATATTGAAATTACAGAATAAATATTATTAAATAAGAAAGGTTAAATAAGAATTTAAAATGAAGATAATAAATTGAGAAAAAAATGAAATTGAAAACGTCAAAAGCATTTTATATCAAAAGTAACATAATAGAAGTGATTGACTATAAATGAAATAGGGAATCAACAAAGATATATGGCGAATGAAAATAAAGTTTTTAGTGAAAAACAGCTATGATGTAAATATCTTGAATAAAATCTAATTGTAAATTAGTCGGCGAATAAAACTAATTAAGATATCTTTTTAGAAATATATTCGAACTCAACATTTAAATAGCTAATTAAACCATTTCCAAAAGATAGCTTTCTGAGAATAGTAGCAATACATGAAAATATAATTGAAATGTTCTAAATATATTTATCTTTTGAAAGACCTTTCGCTCATCTTAAATTAATTTTTATTTCACAATATATTTACAGATGTGTATAGTTGAAGAGATTATGTTCATTCCGAGTTGGCCATCGAATGACATTTCACCTAAACGTTATAAACTTCACCTTATATGTCAGACTAAACACAAATATTTGCCACTTGTTAAAGTTCACACTTTATCTTAAATATTTGGAAGGCCAAATTAACAAAATAAAAGCAACAATATTGTTTATTTACATCCAAAGGACATAAAATTGGATATAAATACAAAACAAAACCAAAGTTTTTGTTTTGTGTGCCATAAGATTGCCAACAGTGTAACTCCGACACAATTTGTCGTTAATGAAATTCCTTAATGAATCATCTTTGAGAGTGTTCGGTTGGTCGATGCAAAAAAGGAACGAGAAGAAGAAGGGGAAAGAAAAGAAAAATCGCTCCTTACGAAGGCAAGGAGGAGGAAAATAGTCGCTTTTACCAGATCCACTTCCGATAATTCGAAGGGCATTTGCAATATAAAAATCCAAAGGCTGACATGCCGATGTCAATAACTACAAGTTATCGCGAATAATAACATTTCATGGGCGTCGTAAAGAATAAACAATAAAAGAAAACACATCCAATGTTCATGGACGGGAATAAAACTTTTTATGCCCTGAAGTCGCGATAAAGGAAAAATTACATATTTCATAAAGTATCGAAATGTTTTATTGACATCGCGCAAGTGCCATTACCGGTGCCATTTGCCGTCTTGGCGGTGGCATCGGAAAGGGCCCATCGGGCTTGGCGCGCATTCGCTAATTAACGCGAAAATGTGTCTCCAATTAAAAGATCGCGCCAATAAAACAAATTCGCGCTAATAAGTGTGGGGTCGCGCCTAGCGCGCATGCGCGTCCCATTCGTATATTAATAAAAGTTACGAAGGTAATGGGCGCGCGCTCGTAACGCTTTATACCTTCGTAATGCCTATAACGGCGAACTATTATTTTAATTACTCTCCGGCCGAATGAAAAGTTAATAAAAACGTTGATTTTTTTTTTTCAACCGGCGTCGTAAAAATTTTGATTAAGGCGTTCCCTTTGTTGTTGTCTTCGGTGAAACAACACGACGCGCCGAGATTGCCTTCGTAACTCAATATCGTTTAATTGAAACATACTTCGGAACAGGCTCGTAAAAAAAAGGAATCGTTAAACGCGCCAAGTATCGGCGCGAAATTTACCGTAATTTTTCATTTACAACGCGGCTTTGCTGGGAGGGAATTGTTGGGAAAAAGAAAAAAAGAAAGAAAGAAAGAAAGAAAGAAAAAAAAAGAGGGGTGCTCCCAGGGAGCCCCCCCCCTGCCCCCAAGGCCAGTATCGAGAACCCTCGACTGTTTCAGGGATTTGCTCCTGAAAGTTAATCAGATTACGCCGCTCGACTAAACGAACTTTGATATTCATAATCTTAGATTAGTGCTGAAGATTATTGAAGCGATACTGCAGTTGGAGCGGTTAATGCCAAATGTACCATTTCATTCTGTTCTTTTCATTGGTAGATTGGAAATTTAATTGTATTGATTATGTGTCCGCGTGTAAGTTATATAAGTTGACATTGTTTTTATTTGAATGCGATGCATAAGGGATCAATAAAAATGAATTTTCATTCCATTAATATTAGTATTGTATGTGAAACATGTTTTTTCAAAGTAATTTAAATAGAAATTGTGAATTATGTGATCCAGTCATGGATGGAATTGGAGAACGAGACGTTTTTAATATTGTTTATATGCAACAGTAATGTTTTTAATCATCTAGAAGGTCAAATTAACGAAACAAAAAAGATAATATTGATTTATTAAATACATCCAAAGGACATAAGAATGGACGTAAATACAAAACCAAAGCAAAGTTTGTTTACATTTTGTATTTTGAATGGTGGAGGGGCGCGTTGAAAAATGGCAAAATGTGACAAAATTCGATGCTAATTACATCGCTTGTGCGTGGAGACAGAAGGGAAAGAAGATTATTGACGTTAACTGCGTCAACTCGACGCCTGAACGAATCTCAAGGCGTGGTTCTCGTTTTGCGTTTTGTAGCGGGACTCCCTCTGCGAGGTTGCCGGCTCTCCCTTCGATTCCTCCCCCCTCCCCGTCCCCCGCGTGTTAGCAGCGCCTGTGTCGTTTCCTTGTTTTATCCGCGTCTCGCGTTTCCCTGACATCACCCGCACTTCCTCGCCCTCCGCCCTCTCCTCCCTCCCACCCGCGCGCGCCCACCAATTGACGGGCAAATGAAATCAAAATAAATAAACTCCGCATTCAGACGCAAATATTTTGTCGCGCGACAATGAAAAGCGTATTTTCATCTTTAGTCGTGCTTTTTTCGCCTCAAGTGGAAAAAGTTTGCGCAACAAATTACTCGATTCAGTCGACCCGAATTGTTAGAAATAAAATGCTTGTGTGTGCGCGTGTGTGCGACGCGTATTTTCCTTGTTTCTCTCTTTTTTTTCCAATTATGAATACAAATTTCTTGTATTTGTTGCCCGTTGTTCGAAATTCAACAAATGAATATTGTCCATGAATTGAAATGATTTTGCATGAAACCTTTTATTGTTCTGTAATATCGTGACATATATTGCAAACCTATATCCCATATATAAATTTTTACCTGGGAAATGGGGCTATTAAAAAAAAATTGTCAGAAAATCGAATCTAACATTTTTTAACTCAAGAATAATAATATTGTTGTCTTTTTATATATAGTCAAATTTGATACTCTAAATAGATCTTTGCTATTATAACAATTTCAATGCAATTGTAATGATGAAAGTGAAATTTAATATCTTTTTACAGTCCCCCGGAGTGATGCCGTTTTACGGCGATACTGGTCCAGGGTTCCGGCCAACTGCCAGTTTTGGGAACACCGTCTGGCACCAGGGCGTAGGTCCAGTGGGAACGGTCACTGTGGAAACTACGCCGGGTGCATGGCCACCGCAACAGTTCATTCAACAACTTCCTGCTCCGAATCAACTTGAGGAGTTAAGATATCACACGCAATACAGCACGGCTACGCCGTACCATCCTCAACCACCAGGTCAACGTCACACTTAACTCTTTACTAAAATGCTCGATCAAGCCGCCTTAGTTCTGCCTAATGAAAATTAAATATCAAATTTTCAAGTCAAAAACATTTTATCTCCATTGAGTATTAATATTTTTCTATGAAATGTAATACGTTTTCAAACGGATATTTTCTACAACTCTGAATCGTATAAATATAATTCCTAATATAATAGTCACTTTTGGTTTTGATTGTATACATATATATATATATTGTATACGTATATATATATTTAATTCATTCTGAAGAAATATCTAATTATTGTAAAGATAAAGTAATGAAAATGCACAGTTTCTATAATTTCATTTTTTACAATTACAGTTTCGTATCAACAACAAGCTTTTATCGCAACGGACCAATCTGCGTTCCAACGTGCTGGAACCACAGGACAGTACGCTATCGCGGGACAACCGTCTCCTTTAACGCCGGTTGCACCTCAGAGTGCAACGACGACCCCTCAGAGACCTCTGAATGGTCAGTTTATGGATCCCGCAGCTGCACCAGGTCAACCAGTCAGCTATGAGAGACAAGAATATGTCAACGGCTACCAGCAACAAGTAATAAGAAATACCAACTATATAACAAAATGACTGATCAATTTAATATCTAAAAATAAATCAGAGATATTATCTTATAAGAAAAATTAAATAGGGCGTGGCTCCAAAACTTATAAACACACATACATACACATACACACATATATTAATTTCTGTCATCATAATAATTGCAGGATGTAACGATGGCACCACCGCCTTCGACTACACCCACGAGCCGAAGCAGTTCTGTTCACATGGATGGACAACAGCAAGCACAACAGCAACAACAACAGCAGCAGTCTCAGCAACAGCCACCGCCATCGGCGCAACAACAGCCGACGAACGACACGCAGGTGAAAGGTTTCGCCACGATAGCTGCAAGCAATGTGTCGGGAAACGAGATGCCTGGGTATCCACTTCAACCGGCCCAGCAGAGTTTACACAGCTCTAACGGATATCCAGGCTACGTGGAAATGGGTCAGCAACAACAACAGCAGAACCAATGGCAGTCGCAACTTAATCAGCAGCAACAACAACAACTACACCAGCAACAGCGACAACAGCAAGTGGTATCGGATGCCAATCAACACCAACAAATTTGGTCGGAAACGACCAGCAATTCAAAATTGGGTAATCAGCCCAGTATGTCCTGGTCGGATCAGCAATCAATGAAATCTAATAACGAGCAAACCGCACAGCAACAGTCCTGGACGGAAAGCAGCGACAATCAACAACAGCAGCAGTCTCAGAGCAACTGGCAGCAACAAAGTACAAACATGCGTGACACGCAAAACCCGTCCCAGCAATGGCCGCAGCAACAGCAGCAAAGGTTGACCCCGTCCAATCAGCAAACGCAACAGCAGTGGTCGCAAACGAAGCATGAACAAGGTAACCAGTCTAACGCGATATCCTGGCCAGACACGCCTACTAGTCAGCCGAACTGGTCGCCGGGCAGTATGAAGAGCGACAGCAGCGGTCACCAACAGCAGCAGCAACAATGCATGTCCTCGTGGCAGAACCAATCTGGACAAGAGAACGCCAAAATGGACGTGCAAATGAACTGGTCGCCGAGTTCCGTTGAGAATCAATCAAATTGGGGCCAGCAGAGTACCAAGCAAGAGTTACAAAACTCGGGCGAACGGATCATTTGGCAACAGCAGCAACAGCAGCAACAAACTGCCGACAACAATAAACAAAACGGTTATTCGGAAACTTCGGACAATCAAGACGGCATGTATCAGCAGCAGAATCGGGTAAACCTGAACAGTAGACTGAAAACGATGATTTTAAATAAGCAACAACAGCAACACCACGTGCATCACCAAATGTCGCACGCAAACAATGCTGGCAATTCGAATGGCGACTTCTCGGGGGACGATCGGTTACGGGAGTCGCACGAAGTGGACAAAGATAAACGCCAGGACCAGCAGTATTCGATAAATAATGAATCCATGACCGGTAATTTTTTATCGCATAGCCACCACCATCGGGTAGAATCGTTGCCCGACGGTGGTGGCTTATGGGAGTGGACGGGAGGAGGGTCAAGTGGCCCGATGAACATTGGCGAGATCGTTAATTCTGGAATGAATATCACGAATAACTATCTTCAGGATGAAAATGAGAGGGGAGTTACGGCTGAGGTGCAAGAGAAACCGGAAAACATTTCAAATGATACGATAATTAACAATGATCACGAGAATGATAGAGATAACAATGTGAATCTAAATAAGAAGAATGAGCCGGAAAACAATGTAACCTGCGTGGTAAAGGAGGAGCGATGCTACCATTATCAAGCTTTGGAAGAGACTGATCTGAAAAAAAATTTATCGTTATTGAAGGAAGTGAAAGTCGAGCCGGAAGAATCTTCCGAGTACATCTTCAAAGGCGACGGTGGTCCAGCCAAGGTCACGTCCCCGACTGGATCGTGGTGCTGTCGAAGAGGCGGTACCGAACAGCCTAGTATGGAACATTTGCGGGATGGCTGTTGTCAGGGTCTGCAAACCAAGGATGAGATTCTAGAGGAGTCGGAGAAATCGAACGATGCAAAGAGTAACGAGGGAACTGGTAACGCGAAGTCGACAAAACTGCAAGACCATTTGGAGAAGCTCAAGAACAACGTACGAACAGAGGTGCCTGAATGCGATTGCTTCCCGTCCGACAAATGTAAGTCTGGGAGGTTGCTCTGATGGGTGGTGTGGGGGATCGTTTTGTTGTTTCTCACGTGGGTTTCGTGATGATGACTAGGTCCGCCCGAGCCTGGGTCTTACTACACACATTTGGGGACAGCAGCAAGTTTGCCGGATCTGCGCAATGATTTGGAGGAGAGGATTGGACTTAAGGGGAAGGCAATTCGTTTTGAGAAGGTCGTTTATACGGGAAAAGAGGGCAAGACCACGCAAGGTTGTCCTTTAGCCAAATGGGTGAGTGACAATATTTCTTCTTTATTATTTTTCAACACCTCATTGTTGTATTTATTATACTAGAAATAATATTAAGAATTTAAATCAAATCAAATTCGAACTTAAATTCGAATCAAAATTCTTTTGAAATTTCACTGCCTGGCACTTCACTTTTGCTTCTGATACCATTAACTGCTACCAACTTAAGAGCTTAGTTTTATGTTCGCGTGTAATTTTGAAAATTACCATGATCCGATGTAATTGTTTATCATGCGACCTCTTATATAATGTACAATATATATATGACATGTAAACAAACTTTATTTCAATTTCTTGATACTATATAAAGTTTTTGACTTTTTTATTCGATTTTTAATATAAACATTGTCCTACAAGTACAAATTGGTCCATGATTAATCTTACAAAAATTTCAGATCATTCGTCGTTCTAGCATTGATGAAAAAATTCTTGCTATCGTAAAACATCGCCAAGGGCACAAATGTCCTACTGCTTGGATAGTAGTAGCGGTTGTTGCATGGGAAGGCGTGCCGACCCACGAAGCCGATCGTATTTATTCCCTTTTAACTCGCAAACTCAATAAATTTGGTCTTCCAACTACCAGAAGGTGCGGTACCAACGATCCAAGAACATGCGCGTGTCAGGGTCTTGATCCTGACACATGTGGTGCAAGCTATTCATTTGGCTGTTCATGGTCCATGTATTACAATGGTTGCAAATATGCCCGAAGCAAAACTGTTCGCAAATTCCGGCTATCCGTCAAATCAGAGGTATAAAATTATTCAATTATAAATTACTCAATTCAATAAGAACTATATTTTTAAAATCTTCTATTTAACCATAACTTTAATGTTTCTATGTATATTTAATAATATAAAATTATTTTTATCACAGTTTGATTATTAATTTGTTTGGTTTACTATAAAACAAGTGTCAATTAAAGATAAACTTGTTCGTTTACAGGAACAGGAAGTGGAGGAAAGAATGCACGTGTTAGCAACACTGTTATCACCGCTATACCTAAGCCTCGCGCCAGAAGCCTTTCATAATCAAACGCAGTTCGAAAGAGAAGCCAGTGAGTGTCGGCTCGGCTTTAAGCCAGGCAGACCATTTTCTGGAGTTACGGCGTGCCTGGACTTCTGCGCGCATTCCCACAGAGATCTTCACAATATGAACAACGGGTGCACAGTGGTACGTTATTGCTCGGTTTCACAGCTCAGAACTTCCTCTTTGACAACTTTATATGAGGATCTCTTTACTTTTTCAGGTGGTTACACTGACAAAACATCGGTCATTGTCGAAGCCGGAGGATGAACAATTACATGTATTACCATTATACATCATGGACGAGACGGACGAGTTTGATTCAAAAGAAGGCCAGCAAGAGAAAATTAGGAACGGGGCAATCGAATGTTTGAAAAAGTAAGAATACTGATATCCAATAAAATTAATGGTATCTAATAAACATTTCTAAATTAAACAAAAATTGCCTTCTATAATAATGTAAAATAATTAAATTCTATACAATAGAAATTATCATCTCATTACTGCTAAATTGTCATTAATCCAATTTGGATTAAAACAAAATTTAATCCAAATCAGATACATGTGTACTTTTATCTTAATTTAGCTTACTCTAAACTGAATTATTTTACCAGGTTTCCCTGTGAAGTACGTGTAAGATCAGTTCCTCTTACTCCTTGCCGGAGACATGGCAAAAAGCGGAAAGATGACGATTCGGACATAGTTGCGAACAAAAAAGAGAAACATACTGAAAAAAGTGGGGATCACAAAAACCATCACGAGGCACCGAGAACGGGACCAACGCGCGACCAGCAACTGACTCTAGACATGGTGCCAATGTTCGATAACATGGATGCTCAACTCCAAAGTTCTCAAGTATCTTCTACGGTACTCGATAGCCCTGTTTCCATGTATCAAGGCTGGGGATACCAAAATGACCAACAATGGAATCATAATGGCTGGCTTGAACAGCGTAAAAATGGATGGTTAAACTGGACGGAATATCCCTTTGGACATTTAGACCGCGACAATCGAGTAGATCCGGATAGCACGAGCCTCGATGACAACAGACCCAGGAGTTGTACTTCCCAGGAAGATCAGCGCCCCGGATCAAGAAATCGTTCGCATTCGGTATCTCCGCGAAGCGGTATAACCGGATCATCACGAATGTACCCAATGTCACCTAGCTATGAAAGTTGTTACAATCTCCCATCGCCAGTAGGAAACCAACACCACCAGATGGAGAACAGATCGAACCCTGCATCTCCGCGAACTAATTATTACAATCAAATTCCTAATCATAACCAGAATCATAATACCAATCAACCGATGAATAAAGGGAACATACGCCAGCAACAACAATCGCAGCAGCAGCAGCAACAACAACAACAACAACAACAACAACAACAACAACATTTCCCGCAAGCAACAGCCATTCATCACAATCAAAATCAACGGTGTTATCAAAAGTCACAGCCTTATTCAAATGATGTTCACAACCAGCCAAAATTCTTCAATAACAATGATCAAAACTGGAATTGGGGAACGGACCAGAACACCGGAATAGCTCGAAACCCTGGAGAACCATCTCCCTTCCGGGTACCACAAGGTAGACCGCCCTCGCGCACAGCACCCCAAAATTCGCCAGATCCAGGCTTCCAGAACGCTTTTCCTAAAACATTCTTAAAGCCGCAGGAGCCGAACAAGACTAGTGCCTTTAATGACACGAGTGTAGTTAAGAGCGGATACGCTGGTAACCATCAAAGACTCGTGGAAGAGGGCAACGCAAAAATTAAGCAAGAACATGTCGGATTTACTCAATACGGATACCCTGGTTATTCAGTTTGCGGAAACGCGATAGATAATTATGGGTATGGTTACTCTCAGTCTCAAGAGTACTCGGCAAATTTATATCCGCAAGCTCAAAAGAGAGAAAATGCACCACCCGTACAGTATCAATATCAGAGAACGCCCACTTCTTTCCAAACAATCAATCCGTCCTGGCCACACTGGGAGGTTTATAACCAAAACGCACCACCCACATGCACACCTAATTTAGGTTAGTTCACAATATTCATATTTAAAACAATAAATTTATTTATCAAGGAACATAAATATATTAGGTATATGTATTTCTCATGGCAGTTTTAAGACCAAATCGCAATTAAAGCTAGTTGTTTAATGGCAGTTTTGAGGACACACTTAGTTACGTTAGCTTTGTAAAAAAAATTATAAAAGTTAGTTTAATTAATTTTTAAAAATGTATAACATAGTTTAAACACTCAATTTCAAAATTCGAATCTAAAAAACCATAAATATATATGATTTCGAATATATTAATATCTTCACAGCAATATTCATTAAAATTTAAATAAAAAACATCATTATAACAATACTGTAATTATGAAAAATATCTAAATGTATTTTAATTTGTACAGTCTCCGAGGGGCCCAGTAAAGCCGAACCTATTGGCGAAGTGGCCGATTTTTCGGACAACGAGGAGTGTTTCAAGGATCCGCAAATGGGTGGCGTTTCGATTGCACTGGGTCATGGTAGCGTGCTTTTCGAGTGTGCAAAGCACGAAATGCACTCAACCACAGCCTTGAGGAAACCCGATCGACTGAATCCGACCAGGATTAGTCTGGTGTTCTATCAGCACAGAAACCTCAATCGACCGAAACATGGGCTTGAAGAGTGGGAAGAAAAGATGCGTCGAAGAAAGATGGGCATCACGACATCGGCTCCATCTGCAACGACGTCTACGCCCCAATCCACGACCACAGCGCCATCTAGTCCGGGCGCAAACGCGGAACCGAAAAGCCAAACGACACCAAACTCGCAGTTAATGATGCGTTCACCGACCTATACAACCATGACCTGGACCACTCTGTTCCCAATGCATCCGTGCATGATCACCGGACCGTATCAGGAAGGTGGCGCCACTGGATGAGACAAAGAACAGGCGCAAACGAAGCGACTGCTGTAAACGTCCAAGGGAACGCACTGCCAGTTCATCGTCATTTATTATTACTTTATCTTTTCATTATCGATCAGGTCGACCTTCAATTTTTGTACAACATCACATTGTGATTCAGAGCATGATTCCAAATAGGAATGGAATAACAATAAGCTATCTCCCAGGTGGCGCCCCACGTCATTTGCCATTTGATTTTACAAATATGCGTGCTAACGTTGACGCAAGAGAGAGGCGCTATCTAGGAATCCGGCGTGCCGCCGCCAAAGTATTATTATTAGCCGAACGACTCAGTAGTAACTGTAATCTCGTTAGCTAGTCGACGACGGATTCTTGAAAAGGAAGTCGACGCGAAAGTGGCCACCGACGAGAGTCTTTTAAATTTATTTTTAATGAATTGTCCGTTGTTATTTATTTGACATTGTTCGATGCAAAAGGAAAATTGTATATGTCTAGTTAATTTATTCTAATTTATTAGCGAAAAATTGCCGTAGCATATTTTAATTTAATTTTAGGACGAAACCAAAAACTCGCGTTTAATATTTTAATTCTACCTAATTTATTCCAACGATGTAAATAATCGAAATTCGTTAAGTACTGACACTTTCGAAGTCGTCGATCGCTCTCGTCAAGATCCGAACGACCGTTCAAATCAAACGTCACCGTTGATATCACGCCACAGCTCAAAACAATGGATGAGATATGTGAATGAAAGATAAAAATTAAAGGGAAAGAGCAAGGAATCGCAAATACGACACGGAAATGATCTCAAATTAAATTATTAATTAATGATAAACCTAGCTTACTTTTAGTCCCCTGTACATTGCGCTTAAACCGCGTCGTATTTATTTGTATACGCAATATAAAGTGCTATGCTTGAACAAAAACTACGACATACTAACCACTCGCCTCGGGCGACTGAGTACAAAACATTTCTTTTTCCTAACACACGGCCAAAGCGCGTTACCGCGAATCTGACTCAGTTATAACAGAAGAAAACAAGTAAAGAAGATTGACAGGGAACCTTTGATTTTACAGTTTGTTTTTATACCGAAGTATAATAAACTATTCCCATAAATTTTTCGTCTCACGTGTTAAACTTTTGTATATATTAGCTGATGTTTTTGTTTCTTTTTTGTTTTTTTTTGTTTTTTTAATAGCTTTTTTATTTGAAAAGATCACAATTTCTTTTCGTAACTACAATTACATATATATATATATATGTACGAATTTTAAAATATTTTCTAGCACGTATACGATGATAAATGAAATCGCGTAGTTGAAATTCTATTTATTTATTATCGCCAAAGTTTTGGCGGTTTAGCATGTTTTTCTTCTATTATCACTATTTCTCTCTCTATCTCTCCTTTCTTATTCATTTCATCCTTGCGTTTTCATATGATTTAGATGATTGTAATCGATATCAGCTAGTTTAAAACGTAAAATCGGTTAGGAAAACATAATTGAGGTATGACTATAAAGTGAGAGCCAGGCCGAGTGAACACTCGGGAGTATTATAAGAAGCATTAATGACATTAATATATTATCATTCATGATTATTACATACAGTAACTAGTAATGTAATCTAATTTAATCGATTATTTATTAAATTAAGTTTTCGGGGAGAAACGCGAATGAAGAAGAAGAGGTCGCGCGCGACGTAATTTATTCCAAAATTGTCGCTAAGCTAAGTTCATCACCGATCCTTGTTTCTCACTTGTCGCCCTGCGTATTTAAAGGTCGGGCACAAATATAGATAAAATATATATATATTATACATTGATAATACTCGTTTGTTACTTTCTTTTCAACATTTAAAGTCGAGTCCTTTGTAGAGGAGTGAGACGGTTCTAACGCGTACTCAAATGCTCACCGAGGTCAAACAAAGTACAATAATCAATTAGAGGAAGGGACATTAAATGGTGAATTTAGCGAACGCTAGCCATTTGTTACGCATTTGTGTAATTATTCGATTCTACGTTTTTCAATTTTTTGTATCGATGTGTGTATTTTCAAATATTCAGCTAAATAAATTTTATATAGATTGTACATATAATTTTAGACGAGTGTTTTTGTGGGATTTGTAGGGGAGATAAGGGTTGAGATATTGAGAAACCGGATACGCTACCCTGATTGTCAGAATTATTACCATTTTTACAACTTTATTCAGTTTTTAAATATTCTTATACTTATTCGCATCATCGGCTGTCAGGGTAGTTACCTAAAATAACAAAAAAAAAAAAAATAATGCTTTTATAGTTTATATAGTGCATCAACTATACTTAAAATTGGGGGTGCTCTGAATTTATCCAAAATTCATTTTATCCAGACATGCTATATATCAGAAAATCATTTCATCTAACTTGCAATTATTGTCTAAATGTTAAATTATCAATGCTTCAAATTATACAAATGTCATTTTATCCATTTTGGTTTAATGATGAAGTTAATTTATTATAAGACAAACATCTTGATTAAATACTCATCTGTATGCATTACGTCTTTGACTATAATCAAAGAAGTTGTTATAAATTTTGGGTAAATCTGACGCATCGATAATTAATGTTTCGACGAAAGGCTTATTTTGATGAAAAAGACGTTATAGCAAGTTTTTAGGTCAGATAAATAGTGTTTTACATATTATGAATTTTGGATAAATTGCAAGTTAGATAAAATAATTTTTTAACATACGCATGCCTGGATAAAATGAATTTTGGATAAATTGCAAGTTACATAAAATGATTTTTTGATATAATGCATTTCTGGATAAAATGAATTTTGGATAATAAATTCAGAGCGCCGCTTAAATTGATTGGTCTATTACAATAATGAAAATAAATTTTTTTTTACTAAAGATAATGCGATATTGATTTTAATGTTTCCTCTTTCATCTCGCATTTATCTCTCAAATGCACTCCTCGTACATTTTAACTTCTGGTTTAATCTCAAACTCAAGCTTTCCTTTGCAAACAACGCAAATTATCACTCGGTAAACTTTGTTAAGCCAGTTCAAATCGTAGCGAAATCAAACGCGCAATATTTTTGCGAATAAAATAAAACTGTTTGTAACGATGATAAACAGGCTTCCAATTTTTATTTGTATCAATATATTTTCCTTGTGACCGACAGCTGTATGTAAAACTGTTTAATTTATTTTTCGTTTTTAAAGTAAAATTCTCGAAATAACGAGACGATGCCAAAATAGCATTAAATATAATTAGAGCATAAGAAAAAGATCTTTGGTCACAAAAAAAAATAAATAAAGAAAATAAAGAAAACATACGATTTTTCTTCTAATGCCAAAAATTTAAAAGAAATTTGCTTTAAATGCGTAAAAGATGCCGTTACAAGAAAAAGAAAATTGAAGAATACAAGAAAAGAAAAGTGCGATTTTACATGCAAAAAATGTTACGTAAAAATTTCTGTGCCTCTTAGAGTTATAAGAATATCGTGTAAGATATTCACTATATTATATCAGTAATGTAATTATTTATTGAAATCTAAGGAATAAAAAACGACATTTTAGCAAAATTCCCTAATCAATAAAATGACGTTTTGTATTCCTAAAGATGAAAAATTTTTAACTCGTAATTATTCTACAATAATTTTACTATATCCAATTGAAAAAATGCTTTTGATAGTATGGTAATTTTGTGGGTATCTTACACAATATCCATGCTATTCTATAAGGTACAAGAAACTTTCATGCAACTTTTATGCGCGTACAATTGATGAAATAAAATTAAAAAAGGAGAATTAAATTTAAAACAGCAATGATTAAAAGTTTACAGAAATTAGTAGTAAGTAGTCCAAAAAAAAGCAGTATGTAAGTAAGAATGATTTTAAGGAGAATTTGATGTGTACTTCTTGCTAAATAAAATAAAATAAACAAATATACAAATTAAAAGTACTTGTCCGCCTTATGAACAAGATAAAATAGGTAATGAATGGAAGGTAACAAAGAAATGTGAAAAGTATTTGAAAAAGGAAAAAAAAAACAATATTTGTAGTTTACAATAAACAGAGTTCGCAAGAAGATTGATAGATTATAAATAACGAAGTATGACACAATTAGTGTAACATTGTCCAGTCTTGTCCGGGAGGATTTTGATCCTCCGGATAGCAAATATTCCCTTAAGGTCCAGTACAGGGCATGCATATAACAAAAAGAAAGAAAAAGTAAGTAATAAAAATAAATTTAATAAACTGGTGAATAAAACAAGTAATTGAACAAGAAAAGTTAAAAGAAAAGTTTTAATACTGTAGGTATAAAAGGCGCGTATACTTGTGTACATATATTTTTGGATAAAAATCACAAAAACCAAGGTAAACTAAAGGGGATGAAAAAAAAGATTAACAATAATAATATTAATTGCGCCATTGCTGTCAGATTACTGCTTTTGTAATTTTTTCTGACTGGAAGCGCATGATTTCGACAACCGATTTAAAATTATGCCGTTTTCAGAGGAAAAAAAGAAAATAATAATCGTAAAATTTTCCCTGACTCAGATTTTCGTTCGTCAAAATCACGTTGCCTCGAGATCCATTTAACAAAAAAGGAATAATAATAAATTTATTATTAACATTTATAATAACGAGAAGAATGTTTAATATATTGAAAATGTTAAGATAAGTGGGGTATAAAGATCTTTTTTTTTTTAAATTTTAATGGTGTAATGAGTTTGCAAAAGGAAAAGCAAAACACATGGAGGTGGAACTCAGTTTGGTATTATGAAGGAAGGTGGCTAAAGAAATTATATTGAAGAAAATTTTAAAGTAATGAAAAATACAGAGAGAAATTATTAAATTCGTGGTTCATCAATAATAGAGAAGACGTATATTATCTGGTTGACTGGGATGAAAAAGAACGGAAAGGTTGAGAAAAAGTGTACGATAAAGAATACGTGTGCTTGAGCGATGAACACTTTGTTAGAGTATTTAGGGTACAATAGCGAGTAATGAACGTAAGCAGTGAATTGTAAGAGATTCAAAACTATCGTTAATTATTACCGAAGTAAGAATACGTTAGACAAGAAATACGTATATAAGTCAGATGTAATTGTCCTTTGTGAATATACATAAGAGAGAATTGAGAAATACAAAACACTTTTATGAATATTCCGTGTCGCGAATTATTTTACCGACTCCCTTTTAGTTTTTATTTTTGTTTATCATTTTAATTCTATTTTTTTACTACTTTTTATTATTCTTTTTTGCTTAAAAATTCGTTCATACGAATAATTCATTTTCTTGGCATTTATATTTGGCGCGGATGCGCGCGCATTTTATATAACAACTGCAACTTCACGTTCAGCTTTACTTTTTAAAAATGAAATTAAATAATATTTAAAAATATTTTATACACGTTTCTTAAATACGATGTATTCGCCTTGAATAATATCATAGAAATATTAATTTAACATTTTAAATGTATTTAAATATATAAATACAACAATATTTCGTTTGTTTACACCCAAAGAGCTTAAAAATCGATGTAATTACAAAATAAAAACAAAGTCAACTTACATTTTGTATTTTAAAAACGTTTCATTTTTCAGTGCCATGATTAATTCACATCTAATTGATTTTAAAATTTGTGGCTGTCTGGGCGCTTATCTAACTGCTCTCACTCATTTACATACGAGCGAAGGACCAAGCATTACACATTGAAATTGACGCGCGCCTCAGAATCAGCTGATTCTATTCGACGTTGTCACAGTGGACTGAACTTAAGTGCAGTTAATATCAAACTCGCGAGCCGTTTTTCCTCAATAACATAGTAATTTAGTTGCTAATAATTGTATTATTTTTTCATCGTAAACAACAACATTTTATATCAATAAATGATATCAGAGTCATTTGATAGCATATGTCCAGTTCTTATAATTGTTTTCGTTGGTAAACAATTCAATTAAAGTAACGTCGAATGAGTTGGTGAAAGAAAAAGTGAGGAAATAAGTGAAAAGTAAAAATAATTTTGTTGAGAAAATGGCACAGAGTGCGGCATTGTTGACCCGGTTGATGGCATCCTCGGTGACGGCTGTGGTTCGTGCCGGTAAAATTATTCAGGATGTATTTAGCGAAGGCGAGTTAAAAATTGTAGAAAAAGGTAAACATTTTGTATTAAAACCTGCAATATGGTTCATATGTACAACAAAAAGTGTGTTAAAACATTGCGGCACTGAAAAATTAAACGTTTTTAAAACACATAATATCCCTAATGGTAACAAATATTTATAAAATATTGATAAAATATTATATAAATATTATGTGTTATGAGGGTTAATTAGCAAAGTATATTCCTAAAATTAATTATTCTCAAAACTTTTACATTGGTTATGTGATATATCATTTTCTGCATTATTATGACACATATAAATGAATGATTTAAAAAAACGATTTAAAACGTGCATCTCAATTAAATAAAACCTGAACTAGCACAGTATATGAATATAAATCATAAAATACAGTTTTAAAATTTCATTTTTTATGAATAAAACCGATGTTAAGTATCAGCCGTTAGATAAAAGTTTTTCAATCAGAAATGTATCAGGAATATTCCCAATGTTAAGATAATTATAATTTGATGCATGCAAAATTAAAGTTAATTTTAGAAATTTCAAAAATTAAAATGTCATGGAAATAAACTTGTTCTTTATAAAGTATTTTCTCTGTTATGAATGTAGCTATTTATGCATACATAATTTTTCATCACAAACCATATTTCCAAAACTCCCTAGAGAGGGAAATGGCATTTCCTTCCCTGACTGACGAAAATGGTATTTAATAAAATTTTAAAGGTAAAAATGACCTGCAAACTGAGGCTGATAGGTCAGCAGAAAGATGTATTATTGCATCTCTGAGTCGCAAATTTCCAGACATAACAATTATTGGCGAGGAAGGTAATTCAAAATGTGAAGTTCCTTCTGACTGGATTGTGACTGATATGGATGCAGATGTGCTAAAAATTCAATTACCCCATCATCTTGAAGACATTGATCCAAAGGACTTGTGTGTTTGGATTGATCCTATCGATGGTATATTACAACTTGACTAATATTTGCCATTTTTGTATATAGTAAATATACATGTAACGTTAAATATAAATTAATTTTTAGCATAATTTAAATTAAAAAGTGTATAGTCATAATCATTTAAAAAATTATCTACTCTATAAATATACATAATTTATACATAAATTATTCAGTGAAGATACCATTATGACTCTATAAGTCAAATATTTGCATGTTCAGTCCATGAAGTAATAAAATTTTAATAAATTTATCAACATGAGATAAAGAAGTATACACTATGTCAAGTAACTTATGTTTTTAAATAGCCAATACAATGTTAGAAATTATTTTCAGGCCTTTGTTTCTTACATAAAAATTGTAATTATATTTAATACAAAAATTTAATAAAATTTACTGTTACCCTTTATATTTATTGCAGTCAAAATGTCTTACACTAATTTCTCTATTAAATTATATCTTATATTTAATTAAATTACTATAATGTGATAAAATTGCATACTAAATAAGATATTATCATATAAACAATAAGATTCCAGATAATATCTATTAACAAATAATATTATTTGAGAAAAATGTATGTAATTAATTTTATTAATATGTAAAATAAAGATTATTATTGATAAATGTATGTAATTTGTTTTTTAAAATATTTGTTACATTATTCACAAATAAGATGGCACTTTAAAAGCAAAATTTAAATAAATGTTTTTAAATAAAAGTACATTATTTTTATGTCAAATATAAATCCTATTATTTTATATCTAAAAATATTTATGTATTGCATAATATTAATAATTATAATAAGTATACAAATTACATTTCATGTAATTTTGCAGGTACCTCTGAATATACTCAAGGACTTGTGGAACATGTTACTGTTTTAATAGGTATATCAGTTAGGGAGAAAGCAGTAGGTGGAGTAATTTATCAGCCTTTCTACAAAAACGTGGAAAATGACACATTGGGTAGAGCTGTGTGGGGAATTGATGGCGTTGGAATTGGTGGAAATTTCAAAGTCACTCCACCTCCAACGAGCAAACGTATCATTACCACTACTCGGTAATTACAAAAGTTAATAAGTCTGTTTACCTATATTCTAAGAACATGCTGATAGTAATATAATATAAGAAATAAAAATCTCAAATTTAGAATTAATATTTAATTTATGTCAACAGATCTCATTGCAATAGTACAGTAGAAGATGCTTTAAGAGCCATGGAACCTGATGAAATTTTACGAGTAGGAGGAGCAGGACATAAGGTATAAAGATAATTAATCTTACAAATAATATTAGTTTGAATTCACACACACATATATGTGTATTTGTAGCACAAAATTACTAAAATTTAAAATAAATTACTAAAATTAATTTTATATCGATTTATGATATACTATGATACACTTATTGATTATTATTAGAATTATATATTGTTTTTATATAAATAAATGTTCCAAATATTTACACATTCTAATCTCTACAAAAATCTCAATACATTTATCAATATAGAATTATGTCAAAATGTTTATTTATTTTGATAAATAAAAATTTACTGTAGGTATTACTTCTACTCGAAGGTAAAGCACATGCCTATGTTTTTGCAAGTGCAGGATGTAAAAAGTGGGATACCTGCGGTCCTGAAGCAGTCCTTCATGCAGCCGGAGGTGTTCTCACAAATCTATTTGGTGAAAATTATTCTTATCATTCCAGTGTAGAATTTCTTAACAAAGGTGGCGTATTAGCCACAGCTCCAGGGCAGAATCATCAGTGGTATTTAAAACGTATTACTGATGAAATTAAACAAAAACTGCGATAAAAAACTATATACACGTGTCCAGATTGCATTTAACTTTTCTTGTCACTTTATTTATTTGAAAGTTGAATTATTATTCCAAATTGCTTTTAATAAATGACAGATTTTTATGAATGTCAATTGTTTTGACTTAAAAAAATGGATTACTGGAGGTTAACTGATATCCCAAACACTTTGAATTATTGCGGTTCCTTTTTGGATTTTGAAACATCAGAATTAATAAAGTACTCTTTGCTGATTTTACAAAAGGAAAATCATTTCCGTAAATGTTATTACTGGGGTAGAATTAATGGCATACAAAGCGATTATCATATTTCATTCGGATATAAAAAGGATTGTCATCAGAATGACTACTACTACAGGTAAAATTAAGAAATATTAGAAAATAAGTATAAACTAATATTATCATTCATGTTTTTACATTTTCTATTAAGTGTCGATTGCATGAACTGGTTTTTATTGCCAAAAATTGGAAAAGAGGAAAAAATATTAGCCCCATTAGCTATTAGTATTTTTGAGGGTGACCCAACAAATGTTTTACCAGTAAAAAATGATTGCTTCCAACTTTCCTCTATCAATTCAGAAACACAAGTAAATTATTTTTGATATAATTTATATAAATCGTTTATTCAGTATGTATCAGTGTGTGTTTATAAGATTATTTATAATTATTCATGGTACAAAAATTAGGAATCTTTACCAGTTTTCTTGAAGGAAGAAGACAGGCTTTCCGCAATAGTGGAATTAATTAAAGATGAAGCGATGGTTATTCCGCGCGGAGGGTGGTTCAAATGTCCAAATGGCAGTATTATTGAGAATCCAACATTCGAGGGCTTAAGTTATATTGAAGCATCTGATTTGAAATCATACGTTCATGCAAGACTCCCGTTATTGCAATGGAATACTAATTTATTGACGCGACCAGATTACAATTATTCTTTAGATTTTTTAGATACAATTGACTTGGATGTTCCCCTTGGTAAATATTTAATAATTATTATAATAAAAATAAAAACAAAAATTGAAAATGACTTACATTAGGATCTGATGTTTAATAATGTTTTAATGCACATATGAACAAAGTATAAACAAAGTATTTCAAGTTCTTACTAAAGCTAACGAAATAATAATAATTCCTATAATAAATTATTGATTTAAATTCATATAGATGTAATGGCTATCAATAATTGTTAAGTAAAATGCTTTAATAATAGGATGCTGGAGTTTGAAATTTAATTTAGAAGATAGATTGGCCACTCTGCAAAGTCTTTACTGGCCTGGATTCACTTTTTATCACAAACTAAATACTTCCGAATATGGTTCACTGTATATAGGGCAAGGAAAGAAAAACTTTGCCGTCCCATATATGATATGAATACGTTTATCCAATGCAATTGTATGTTTTTTCCCTTCTGGTTCATTTATTTATGGTAAGTTTATTCCATTTTTTGTTTCTTATCATAAACCTGGAAAAATTATTTCGAATTGTAAAAATATAAAATTAGTAATTTTAATTGTTGAAAGTGCAGCTTACATTTTTGGCAATACCGGTCAAAACTTTTGAAACATTTGAACCAGTTTGTTGCACCAACTCATAGAAGAAACCACTCTGCTTCTCTAACAGTTTATACGGTTGATCGAATTCCTAAATGAATAATTATTTTTCATTATTTTATAGTTGCCCATAAATTAATTAAACTGAAATTGAAACAATTAATTAAACATACAACTATGTTTCCAGCGTTCATCACTAAAACTCGATCACAGTCCATAATCGTATGCAACCGATGAGCAATGGTAATTACTGTGCAACGTTCGAAAATTTTGCGGACCGTTTTTTGAATCAATTCGTCGGTATGCAAATCAACACTTGCCGTAGCTTCATCCATCACAAGTATTTTATTTTTTGTCAATACGGTTCTAGCCAGGCACAACAACTGCCGCTGCCCAGCACTGAAATTATTACCACCTTCCAATACAGTTGTGTATAATCCGTTCACCAAACTTTTCACGAATTCTTTCATTTCAACATCTTCCAATGCCTACACAAAATTTCATTTTACTTTAATTGTCAATAGTAATTGTAGTTAAACAATAAGCAAAAAATTAGTTTAATTATATAAATATAAAATAATAGTTTAAAATAATACAATAATATTGTTTATTTACATCCAAAGGACATAAAAATGGATGTAAATACATAACAAAAACGAAGTATGTTTATATTTTGTTATTTAAAAACATTTCACTTTTCAGTACCATCATTTTAATATATGCTTGCATAAAGGTTTCCACTTCAAAGACACGTTTACCTGCCACAAAACATCATCGGAATGTTTATCGAAGGGATCCAAGTTCTTTCGTAAACTACCAGCAAATAATACAGGTTCTTGTGGTATGATACTAATTTTTGGTCTGAAATCGTGCACACCCAGACTTCCTGTTGGTATACCATCTATATAAATTTCCCCTTTTAAATAAGCCAAGCGGAATAGCGCTGATATAAGTGACGATTTTCCAGCCCCAGTTCTTCCGACAATTCCAACCTTTTCACCCGCATTTATTATGAAATTTAAGTCTTTTAGTACTGGTTCTTCTTGAGGATCGTACATCAGAAACAAGTTTTTAAATTCGATTTCACCAGCGACAGGCCAATTTTCTGGGGGCTTTTTGTCAGATTCACTTTCAAAGGGGGGTTCTTCTTCGAGCTTTGTGTACTCCAGCACGCGTTCCACAGAGGTCATGTAGTTTTCCATTTCTGTAGACTGACGTAATCCCCATTGCATCATGTTCAATAAAATGAGAGTTTGAGATATTACTAAACCAACGTTTCCAGGCAACTCATTGTCATCTAGAAACAAGAAGACACAAATGGTGAGCATGATATTTATGGTACAGATGAAGTCTAGGTACATTCCGAAACAACGTGCGCACGAAATGAAAATAAACCAGGCAGAGGTGTGCAAATCCTGATGACGATCAAATTCTTGATTCAGTTTATCTTGCATGCCAAAAGCACGAATAGCTGGCAGGCCACGTAAGGTAGCTGTTATATGATCGAACATTGGCGAACGTGCTGCAAGAATAAATATTATTTATCTTTCAATTATACGAATTCAATCTGTTTAATTGGCACTATAATGTAATTGTATTCTCTTTACCAAGAGAAATATTGCATATATCCAGTCTCATCGAAAGCTGTTTTGCTTAACTGTTTTGAAAGTCACTTTAAGTTGGTAACACTTGTATTAAAATAGAAACTTATGTTGTTCTTAATAACACAAGGTTCGGAATAACACATCATTCTTCAACAAATACAAGTTTCTATTTCAATACTGGTGCTACCAACTTAAATTGGCTTACAAAACAGATAAGCAAAACAGCTTTCGATGAGACTGGTCCCTGTTAAAAAAATCTAGCTGGGATCCTGTATAGGAATTTGGCACCGGAAATCAGCTAGTTTCCTAGCTAGGTTCCTAGGTACTTCCTAGATAGTTATAGGAAACAAAATTATAGGAGGCAAAATCCTATAAGTACCTAGGAACTTACCTAGGAAACTAGCTGATTTCTGGTGCCAAATTCCTATGTAGGATCCCAGCTAGATTTTTTTAACAGGTGTGTACATTATATATAAGTATTAATATTGAAATAATACAGTGAAACATAAATAATAATAAAAAATATATCAACTGTATAAATTTGTTAAAAGTAAAGAAAATAATTGTTACTCGTATACTTATTTAACAAAAATATTCACTGAATGGTCATTAATGTTTTATGTGTGTTCAGTTTGAAAAGAATAAATACTTGCTTTAACTAGTAAAAATTATAAAACTAACAATATTTATTCGTTCCAATCATCAAGAATGAGTGTCTGGTATACTTACTAATTCCTTCTAAACGTTTAACACTTCGACTGGTCTTTATATAAAAATTCCTCATAAAGCAAATTATCATGAACATAACTGCAGACATTACAAGTAAAATCCAATTCACAACTCCAACAACAATTATGTTAATTAAAAAGTACATGAGAGTTTCGGCGACATCAGTGACTGTTTCGGGCAATTTAAAATCAATCAACCCGATGTCTTTGGAAAATCTGATAAAAATTATTATAATTTGTTTCTTTTCCGTTCATTATTAAACAAATAAATTACAAACTGCAAAAAAATTGTATACCGATTCATTATCCTTCCCGAAGGATTATTGTTAAAAAATTTCATAACTGCACGAACAACACTACCAAACATATTAGCATGAAGATTCCTTGCGGCACGTATTGACATTGCGTGGAAAAAAAATACCACAGTTATATTGAGAACCACATTTAGTGTTGAGATTCCACCATAATAAATCATATACCATTCGTTATCACTTGCTGCTAGGTTTTTTGACATTTCTGCAGCATTAATCCACAAAGACAAAAAGTAATCGCAACCAATAATCGTAAGCTGTAAATTAAATACAGTATTATTAAAAAATTTCCAATTTTTTAATGCAATAAGATACAAACATTCGCAAAAAAACTGTTGAAAAATCGCCATAGTTTCTAGAAAACAAATTGCCAAATTAATTAATCAATTTTATTATTAAAATTAAATATCAATAGTTTAGCTGCAAATCAAAATTTTTTTTTGTCGCCTGCAAACATAATTTTAAATTAATTTAATGTTTCGTTTACGGGGAACTATGCTAATTTTCTCAACAAGTTTTTAGTATAACGGAATTAAATCCCCAAGGGAACACATGCGTTGAATGAGCGGTGATTCAACGTTGATGAGAACATTGAATCAGCGTTTATTCAAAGTATGTATTTTAGGGAATGATTTAAAATAATGTTATTTCCAATTGATACTTACTACACTAATGAATTTCAAACACGCTACGAAAATTATAAAAGACCAGCTTTTAATAGCCGCAAAATAACCATAGTAAACACTTGCATTAATTTTGCCAAAGGTTCTAGTTTCCTGATTTTTTGAATAGTAATTTACATTTAAACTATCATCAACATCTGCAACTTCGTGACAATTCGTTGTTAAATCTTGCTTTTCAGTATTTGATTCTTCTACTGATTTCAAGTATTTCATTAAGTTAATATCGGAATTCTTCAAATCCTCTATTTTTCCGTTAACCAATAATTGTCCCTGGTCCATAACAAGAATCTGATCCGTTTGATTTAGATACTGAATTTGATGCGTTACCAAAACAATGGTTTTGCCTTTGAGAAAAGTAATAAAACATTCATCGAAAATACGTCTGCCCACCTCTGAATCTACTGCTGACAGAGTGTCGTCAAACAAATATATGTCTGCATCCACATAAACCGCCCTAGCAAGGTTGATTCTAGCGCTTTGTCCACCACTCAAACTAATTCCTCGATCTCCTACCGTCGTTTTGTCTCCATATGGCAGCAATGCAAAATCGCGTTTCAATTGGCACACCTCTATAACTTTATTATATCTGCAAGGATGTAGCTTAATTCAAATATATTATGTTTAAATAAATTAATATTTCTATCGTTGCTCATTTTAAAATATTATTCTTTAGACCAAAGTCACTGTATCAATGAAGTTATATACATTAATTAATAAAAAATAATGCTGATATAAATTTTAACTTTAGTAATTGATCCTTCCTTCACTAAATAAATAAATTTAACCTTTATGCGTATACTCGTACCTTATTTTATTATACAAAGAAAATACACTCAGCCCCATCAAAAGCTAAATAGCTTACCTGTTATCCTGTTAAAAACTGGTACCCTGTTAAAAAAATCTAGCTGGGATCCTACATAGGAATTTGGCACCGAAAATCAGCTAGTTTCCTAGATAGTTATAGGATCATGTCTAGTTTCGTAGCTGAGGTCCTAGGTCGGAATTTAGGTTCAGAGATCAACTAGTTTTTGACATACGACTCCAGCTAGGAAAATTCTATAACCAGCTAGGAACCTACCCAGGGAACTAGCTGATTTCCAGTGCCAAATTCCTATGTAGTATCCCAGCTAGATTTTTTAACAAAGAACCTTCGTCATGTGTAACTTTCATTGTAAACATTATTAGAAAGAATATATCAGTACGATAAGGTATTCTTCACTGGCACAATGATTCTGATCATTCGAATGTTTTCTTTATATAATAAAAGTTAGTAATAATAAAAAGAGAAACAGATATAAATAATGTTCCATTGTGATTCTTTATGATTCATTAGAAATTTTCATGAATTATACCTTTCTTCGTCATATGGCTTTCCAAATAGAATATTCTGTCTGACAGTAGACATGAATATCCACGGTGATTGAGAAGTATACGAAATTTTACCATTGACTTCCGAACTGCCATTTTTTAATGGTAGTTCTCGTAAAATTGTGTGCAATAAACTGGACTTGCCTGCTCCAACTTGTCCAATTACAGCAACCAGTTTTCCTGGTTTGATAGAGAAGTTAATGTTCTGCAAGGTGTCTTTCTCTAAATTGTTTGACCATCTAGCACTGGCCTCTTTAAAGGATATCGCAATGTCCTTTGTAACAGAAGTTTTACTGTGAGTTGTTGAAAATTCTGAAATTTCACTGAGAGCTAGAAATTTTTGAAGGCGTCTTGTAGAGACCATAGTACCAACAATTTGCTGAATAGCTGTAAAATTTAAAATAAAATTATTCATTGCCACAATTTATTTCAACTTAAAACAACCAATTTTTTTTATATTTCTTACCTAAGGGGAAATATATAAATAACGTAGTTCTTAATATATTATAATAAGACATAACTAGATACGCTTTTTCAACTGTTATACCATTTCCAAAAGAAACATAAACCACAAGGGAAACGAATTGGCTAAATCGAGGGACACAATTCTCGAAAGTCAAACTCATCATATTGAGGATATTAACATATTTGATTGAGTTTGCTTCTTTTCTACAAAAAAAAATCATTTCATTATAATTCCCGGCTCTGTATCTTATCATACTATCTTCTTTATCTCGTATTTTAAATAAAGTGCATAGTTTAAAAGAATGTATTGTACTTCACAGAACTGTGTTGCATTTTATAGCATAAATTGAGTCAGATTTAAACAAACTATTGCATTTTAAGGCTGAAATTTGTGTCTTTGTTAAGCATATGTATATATGAAAGTAGAAATAAATTTACTACCTTCTTGATTTCTCGACAAATGAACTGAAAGGTTTCTCCCAGGCATACATTTTGATCGCTTGAATACCTCGAATGATTTCATTCATTAGTCGAAGTCGGTCATCTGTTCTATAAGCACATTCTGGGAGAAGGCGGGATGTTATTTTTCCAATAATACCTAAAATAAATGTATATTTTAACATTTTAAAATAAAAAAAAGAAAATCGGTCCAATACTAAACGATCTTCCTCTATTGCAGACTTCAACATAATTAGTACAAAATCGAATATAGATATAGTGCGATAGAAAATATTGTGCATACTATAATATTATATATCTTGTAATAGCTACAGTTTATAATTATATTTGCGATACCATGTACATGCGGCTCTGATATATATTTTTCTACATTTCTTTTAAATATAAAAATAATTATTACATTTTTACCAAGTATTGATAAAAAAAGTAGTAGAGTGATCAAGCCAATTGGAGCTCCCCAACTTATTTCATCGTACATTATATATGCGGCTATGATAATTTGTAAAGGTGCTATCCAAAGATAGTGAATGTTGAAACAACAAAATTCTATTCTACTCATGTCATTACTAAGAAGATTCACCATCTGTAATGAATTGTTTAAATAATTTATCTAAAATATTCATAAACTTAAATCAAGAAAATACCTTTGATTTTTAGGCACTGTGTAAAAATGTTCTACTTAAGTTAATTAAATGACTTTAATAGACATTAATAGTTATTAGAAAGAAATCAGTATGATATATTATATGAAATATTAAGATAGAAATCCGTGACTTCCATAATCAATTGAAGTCATAAATTTAAACATAATAAAAAACTAAACTTTTAGTGTAGAATAAAATACGTCAATTTTTTATTCACTAACCTGACCAACAGTAGTGTTTTCATTATTTCCTATCATGGATAATCTCAATATTTTCTTGTAAATTAAAGAACTACATGCGACGTTCATCTTGATACCAATATGCATCAGATGGTAAAGTGTATGATGAATCACAATGTTGTTCAGAAATAAACAAATAACAAGTCCAATGGCCCAATAGCATGCTTCAATTTTGTCCATATCCTGTTTCGGACTAAAGTAATTCAATAATTTCCCTAAACATATTGGTTCTGCAATTCTGTTTAATAAATTGAAAGATATTACATAAATTTTTGAGCTTGAAGCATTTTCTTTTGAACCAAAATACTAAGTCACAAGAATTTATAAAAAAAAACCTCATACTTACTAAATCTCACACTTACAACACTTAAATTCAATTTTATTCATTTATACAACTTGAATCAAGCTGGGATCCTAGACAGGAATTTGACACCGGAAATCAGTTTCCTATAACTATCTAGGAACCTACATAGGAAACCTACATAGGAAAGTAGCTGATTTTCGGTGCCACATTGTAGGATCCCAACTGGCTTTTCTTAACAGGGATATAAGTCAATTAATTCACAGATTGTTATTAACAGGTTGGTAGTTGACATTAACTTTGACAGTTGTTATTAATAGATTTGCTTAAAATGTTCACTGAATTTACCTAATTACTAATTGATAAAGTCCACTTATAATTCCTATGATAATAAGGTCGGTCCTGAAACATTTTAATAATACTCTTAATAGGCTTGGCTTCCTCTTTTTAGAAGTCGAAGATTCCCGATTTTGCTCTTCATTCCAGAATCGTATAATACGTTCACTTAAATAATCGCTTCTGTGCTGTTTTAATGGTTCAGGTAAATCAGACTCCGTTAAATCTCTTTTGAAACCTAATGTAAAAGTTTTGAAGAGCCAACTGTAAAATTTAAAAATAAATTAATTTGAAACGTCAACATTTTGAAATGAACTATTGACCTATTAAACAAGAAGTATTGGATTATGTTATTAAAAGAATGTAAAATAAGGGAGTATGTTGGCGCGATTACCAACAGCGTTGTAGGAAATGTGAGGTGGATGAAAAAACTTAAAATTTTTTGTAAAGAAACAAATGTATAAATGTAATTGTACAATTATCGCTTGTTTTCAGATTGCGCATGCGAGATTATTATAGAAGTCGAATTATTTATTCTTCCTTTATATCTGAATATGAAATTAGAAAAATATATAAAGAAAATTATATGAAAATATTTTCAATATTTGGCGTTAAAAACATGGTAATATATTAAATAAATTGTTTATTGTACTTATATAAACACATGAAATCTTCTTTTAATAATTTAATAAAAATAGGTACATGAAATTGTAAAATCGAATAATATTTTGTTTCTATTATAAATTATGCACAGTTCTATAAAATACAGATATTCCAGTAAATTTAACTATAAGATAAGATTTGAAGAATAATGATTTGCACCTTCAAGGATCACTTCAATAAATTCGAAAAATGGAATGTTTACAATTTACAAGGCAAAAGTAATTATGATAAATACAATGAATAAATGTTTCTTACTAAATAATAATTTAATACTTACACAAAGAACAACTTGGACAGTGAATTAACGTTTGCCTTAGGATTTTTTATTCCAACTCGTTCCTCAGCATTCATTTTCGCAAAATTCTTATCCGTCTATTAGATTATTTATCTATAATTCATTAAAATATGACCAGTTAATGAAGTAAATAATAATTAGCATCATGACCCTTGTTTCAACATTTTATAGCATTCTTTTCCACAAGGAAGTGTAAATAAAAATTAAATAAAATTACCATATTGTTTGAATGTTAAAATTGAAAGTGATACATTTATATTTAAAATACCTTTTAAAAGTGTTACTTACATCCAGTTAACTATGCTTAATCTGTTAAATAGCATTATCCTATCGTGCATACATATTTTTATTTACAATTATAAACATTTTGTCCTTCATATATCACAATCATATTACGGCATGCAAATTTTTTGAACTCATAAATAAATAGATCACAAGTACGATAAATGTTATCAAGCACTGATTTAATACAACAATTAAATACAGTGAAAATAATTAAACGTGATTTTGACCGATGTTCACTCCACAGTAGCTAGAATTGAAATAACGATGCCAACCACTACACACTTTCCAGATAACACTTCATACAGCTCACGACATAATTAACGGTTTTTAAACAATTATAAAAAGAATAATGTAAATGTTGACTGGAGGATATCATGCTCAGACATCAAAGAAAAAGTTATTTCTTAATATGAGGAAATCATATGAATTTATCAACTTCTAATCTGTGAGTGATAATGTGCACTTTCAAACACTGCACAGATTTATTATCTTGAACTTAACTTAATTTAACATAATAAATGCAAATTAAGTTAACATGAAAAGTAATTAGTTCCTTGTAATTAAAATGAGTTTAAATGCTTATTAATGAGTTACTCAAGATTCTGGCTTTCATAATACAATGTCCCCGTTAAAAATTAATATGGGATTCTGAATCCAGAGAGTAACACTATTAAAAAATCTATTTGGGATTCTACATACGATTTTGACACCGGAAATCGGCTAATTTCCTGGGTAGGTACCTAGGTAGTTATAGAATTTTCCTAGCTAGGAGCCTAGGTCGGAAGTTTGAGATCAGAGATCAACTAGTTTTCGACATATGACCCCAGCTAGGAAACTAGGCAAGATCCTATAACTACCTAGGAACCTACCTAGGAAACTAGCTGATTTTCGGTGCCAAATTCCTATGCAGGATCCCAGCTAGATTTTTTAAAAAGGAAAAGATCCTATCTTGGTGTTTAGTTGGGTTTTATAACTTTGAAACTCAATTATCAGAGAAAAACCATACTGGAAGTTAAGATGGAATCCTTTAAGGAAGTTAGGTAACAAGTGTAATATAAAAATATAAAATTTCAACATAAAATATATTCTACATTTTCATATAAAATTCCTACAAAAGAGATCTTTTTACAGAAATAATATTAGGATAGGATCTATATCCCAAATAATATAGGAAAAGAATAAGTATTTTATCATTTTCCAATATACACTGATATATTATTTTCAAGAGCTTGGTTACCCAAATTATAAGTTCGTAATTTAAGCCTTTCGTTATATTCAAAAATAATAGAATAAGATCAGATTAGAATCAATTTGATTCGAGGCCAATTTTATACGTACAAACAGAAATATTATTTTGGTGAAATAGTATTTAACTTTTAAAGCACGCACAGTAATTCAATGATTTCTAAATAGAGCATATCATAAACCATCGTTTTAAATTACAGTGATTCCACAATACGTAAATCATTTTGTGGAAAATAAATACTGATATCATAATTAAAGATTAAATAACTGAAACGTTTAGATGAAATTGTGAAAATTATTTCTTATTTCATATCTGATCTATAATCACAAATTATATTTAACACTCCAAATAAAATCTAATGTCTGTTTATGGCTAGAGTTTAAAATAATAGTTTATACAGTGCAATATTTATTATATCAAAAATTTTTAATAGCTACTTCTCGCAAAATTGTATACATTGTTACGTTTGTAAATTATTTATTTACAATTTTTTATATACAAATGATCAACAAATTAAATAATGCAGTGATTGACACAGCTTTAATTTTATGCAGGTAATGTTAAATATATAAATTTATACAATGCAACAATAATGCACATACAGAGCATGGTATAAGAAGTAATAATGAATATTCATAAAATACTCTACATTTCATGAAAGTATTCTATATTACTATAGTTTTTTTAATTAAAAAATAGTATAAAAGTAAAACGCAACGTTACGAACAATTTCTTAAAAACGTATCACGTGAACTCTCAATTTTTTTTAATTTAGCTATCTTTTTTTATTCCGTTGTTCCTTTGTGGTCTTTAAAATTACACAATTATCAACAAAGCCATTTATTATTATTATTAATATTAAACAAGATTTCGTTATCGAAATTCTAAACAACTTCATTTCATTTTCCTTAATTCACTGATTCATTGCACACAGTAAATTAATATAATTTTTTTGATATTATAATGTATATTATATAATTTCTTTTTTTTTCTATAGTTTCTTTTAGTTAAAAAAATATATAATATAGTATCACATATATTATATATATATAAGTATGTGTAATATAACAAATTATGTTATATTAAAAAGAATAATAATTAATAATCGAAGTACAGTAAAATAAATAAAAATAATAAAATTGTAATGATATAGGAATAAATATTTCACTGCTTCATACTTGTAACGCGATGCTAATTTATAGCTCATTAATTAGTCTTATGTATATTGCTGCTGTTGTACTGGTGTTAGACATGATAAATTTGTTCGTCCTCGTCACTTTCCATTGAAGCACTACTTCTCGTTGAATGATGACTTTTTGCTGACGAAAAGCTAAGAGATGAAAATGAACCTTGTAATTTTGTTATTGCAAATGGTTCACTACCCGGCTTCACAGTAATTATTAAATTTGATGAATTTGCTATCATCATATCAGTCACCTGCATAAAATATATTATGAACAATTTATAGAAATTTTGTCAATTCATTTTATTATACATAAATAAGATATCTTCAATGTAAATGAAATAATTAAGCTGCGTAAACAAGAAAGATGAAATAAGGCAATAAAAAAGTCAACAATCTCTGTTAAAAATTATACAATTATAAATGAGAAATATATATAAAATAGTTTTTAATAATATGCAAATTATAAACATATTTTCAACAAGTAAGGTTACAAGCTGAACAAAATAACGGAAAGCAATAAACTCATTGAATCAAAATCAGTGAAAAAACAATCTAAATGAATATAATATTAGTAGTCAAGAGACGATGCAAATCAATAGGCGAGGTCATTACTGCAAAAACTGAACTTATCTCTTTGCCAGGATATAAAAATAGATAAAATAATGTTTGGAGTATTGAATTATTCCATCTCGTTGTAACACACCAAAACTCTTAGGTTCAACTGTGGCAATGTTAGGAACCATTGGAGTAAACCCTGTTGAAAAAATCACATGTTTTTATCATACACTGAAATATTATGGAAAAATTCCAATAATTTCTAGTAAAAGAACCATATTGAGCAGATTTTCATTTTTTTTTTTTCAAAGTTTAGATTAATTTTTATCATAGTTACAATAGAGAACAATTTAAAATTAATTAACAAATTGTTCAATTTTAAATTGTTCTCTATTATAACTACCTATGGTAAAAATTAATCTAAACTTTGAAAACAAAAAAATTAAAATGTGCTCAATATGGTGCGTTTACTAGAGATTATTGGAGTTTTATAATATTTCTCTCAGTGTATGATATGTCATATGATAATTTGGCATGATAAAATCATATGATAAATGTCTGTGATAAAAATGCGTATGCCATACACATAACGTGTGAGGAATCTCATAATTTCAAATGATAATTTACACTTGATTTCTCACACTTTACGTGCACATTTTTATCACATGATTTTTTCAACAAAACTTTTATTTTAATGGTATCGTGTTTACCAATACTACTTCAGTGGTGAATTAAAGCTGAATAGAGTGAATAGCTTTTTTCAAAAAATTATAAAAAAAAGTAATAACAATATTGGCAAATTACCTGATCTAGAGATTTTCCCAGAACTTCAACACCATTGACTTCTAATACTTCATCATTTGCACACAAAAGACCAGTACTCTCAACCAAACCTCCTGGTATTATTCGACTAATAAAAACTCCGGGGACTTTTTTGACACTACCATCAGTAGACTTCCTGTAGCTTTCACCATCTCGGAGATAAAATCCAAGAGGTTTATCTGTTTTATGCTTCAGCAGTTGAATCCTTCTGTATTTTTTAGGTAAAATATCAGCATCAATTATAGCGGATACCTGAAACAATTGTTCATTTGAATTATTATTTGTACACCCAGTTCAAACGATTCGTCACCCACCTAAGTTTAATGTAAGAGAGTTTAAGTTGGCTTTCTGCCAATGAAAGCAGATTTAGAAACGCAGCTTAAAGATGTGTAAGGAATAGCGAACGCTTTTTCTTTAAGCTGCGCTTCTAAATCTGCTTTCATTGGCAGAATAGCCAACTTAAACTCTCTTACATTAAACTTAGGTGGGTGACGAATCGTTTGAACTGGGTGTACGAAGGTTGCTTTATATGGCAAAAATAATTAACATAAACATTCTTCATATTTATTAAAATTATTATATATAAACTCTAACATCAGTTTGTAAAAGTCTTTGTCCAAAGTTAATAACAATTATTAATGAAATGACAATTCAAGAGAAATAATACCTGTCTAAAATCGAGAGGATTTGAGATAGACACCGACTTTGATGTTTTACTTGAAGTATCGTACTTTTTGTTTCTTTTTAAGCTTCCAACTATTTTCATATCTTCTAATTTTTCACCTGTTATAAATAAATATATTTTATAATTATAAAATCTTAAAAAATGATGCAATTTTAATTTAAAAAGCACAAATTCAGTTCATAATGAAAGGCAATTTTTATAAAATGAAAATCTATTAGGAATTAATTAAAGATATGTACAATAAAAATATATTAATGATGTAATAAAGATTGAACAATGATACATCAACCATTTGACAATAACGCATTAGTGATATGTGTGCTAACACCACTTTTGAATGCAATTATGTCTCAGTAATATGTCGACCACATATGACATCTAATGAATCGTTAGCAATTCATTATCAAAATAATTAGGTTTAATTTAAATATTAAATTTGTAATTATTATTGTTCAAGAGCAAAAATATAAATTGAATATTTTTATTTAAAAGCAGAAAAAAGAGATAACTTCAAGGAATTAGTCGACAAGTAAATTTTGTGGACTTGGAAAAGTAATATGATTCGTAGAAATGATGAATGTTATCAGAGAAAAGTAAATTTTTTGCTTCAATGTTTACTTCAAAGAATACAGTAAAACCAGCCCACAAAAACAATCCATAGAATATCTCTCTGGTCATTATATCTATCCATTTATAACTTTTTCTTTCTCTTAAAAAATAAAATATTCCTGTAAAAATATACTAATGGTTTAATTATACTTTCGCTTTGTTAACGAACAAGTAATAAATTCGTTAAATTAAACCAATATTTCATTAAAATTCAGTAACATTTTTAAGTTCATCAATACCTTTTCTCTGTAAAAATATACGGAGTAAATTGTGAGATGTGGAGAGTGATTTTTTGAAGTTGTCCTCGTTATTTATTGGTAACAAATCGTCATCTGTTGGATCCAAGTACCAAATGAAAAAGCTAAATTCTTGACCTAAACCATGCCGTTGCTCCAATATTCTTTTAAATTCTTCATAAGAAATTGGTTTAAGTTTATTTATTGAAAATCGAAGAATATCCGTATTATACTGTAAATAATTTTTTTTATAAATCTCAGTATATATTCGTAATATTATATTATGCATAAAGGATGGAGCGACAGCGAGTACCTTGTTTCCGTTCTGTTTGGAAATCAGCCGTTTCCAAGGAGACACGGACGTAAATTTGCTAGTTTCCACTCTTGGGCGGAAAATGACTAGTTTCCATCCGCGTCTCCTTGGTAATCAGCAAGTTTCCATCCTCGTCTATAATCAGGTGGTTTCCGTCTACTAAACAGGATGGAAACAGGGCAGTTTCCCTGCACGCATTACAAAAAACTAACATTTTTATCACCCAGTAGCATGACATGCCAGTTTCAAACAATGTGTATAACATGACTTTTTTTTCATGAAAATTCATTTGCCAATGGCTTGACTTGTAAACTTCGCACAAGAGGATGGATTTCCATTTGAGATCCAGTAAATAAAAAGATTCTTACAAGCTTGAAAACTATAAAATGTTATAACATTTTCATAATATATTGGAGAATTAAAATAAATGTTATTTTTGGCCTTACGTCTTAAAGAATTTACAATTCTTCCTATTTGCGCAAGTGAAATGAAATGTAATTCTGTTTTAATAAAGCAACATTGATTTTTATATAATTTCTTTTATTTTGAAAAATTAAACGCATAAAAGTTTAAATATGATGAAAAAAAAAAAATAAAGTTTTGACTGTGTAAATTATGAAGAAAATATCACTCTGTTATATATTCAATATCAGATACTCAAAATGTTTACATGTGTATGTAAATACAAATATATTATTTACACGAATACCAGCTATATTCAGTTAAAACTAAATAAATTAATTTAGAGAAAATGCTAATAACAAACGAATGTAAGCTAATAGGTTAAATTTAAATTAATATTAGGATCTTATGCAATATCACATATAAACTTTGTAATTAAATGAATGAAAAATATAATATATATATTTATTTTGTAAAGTAAGTTTTACTAAAAACTTTAAAATTGTTTATTTATATCCTTTGAGTGAAAATAAATATGAATTGTCCAGTTTGTTGACAATGAATCATTTGCTATTATTTAATCCTCCTTATATTTGTGAAAACATTATTTAAATATACTACTGATAATTCTTGCAACATACTTTGATAATTAGGTGCAATATAAATTTTCCAAAAAAATTTCTCATTATAACAATTAAATTATTATTAGCTATCATAATGCCACCATTTTATTCAATGTAATTGTTTAAATTAACCCACTTCGTGCTACTATAAATTTTGTATTTTATTAATATTTTATCCCTAAAAATACCATTTCAACTGTAGGATTAGACATTTTTTTTTACTTATTTTATATTTATTTACTTTATTATATATTACATATATTATGTAACATATGTTATATAATATATATAAATATAGCATTTATAACTTAAATACTATATTTCAATAAAACATTTATTATATTTCGTTAAAAGTAATATTTCTTATTAATTTCATTAAAATAACATTTTTTAACACACCTTGCTTTTTACCGGTATTAATCCAGTAGATGAACAAGGCTTATTTGCAGTCATCGTCCTAAAGATTTAGTTTACTATTTTCATTGGGTGGTTAACAAGTTCTGAAGAGAAAATAAATAAAGTTTCTTAATGATGCAAGATTAAAAAACAATTCGGATAATTTCCATTAACTATTAAGTCTAATAGCAATACACACTTTATCGAGAAATGTAAGTTTAAACGAATCTAATAAGCTTTAATAAACACACATAATTTCTTGGAAAGAAAATTTTGAATACATTCTCAAATAAAATTTTATAAACATTTAAATCTAATTTTAACAAATAACACCGAAAACAATGTGATAAACAATTATTAAATATCACATATACGATAAAAAAATGTACTTTTCACTCACTGAAAAGAATTTTGTCGAAAACAAAAATTGTGTTATACTATTGTCGCAAATAATTATTACCGTCAAATTTTTCTTCAAGTCAATATTATTAATCTTTGTTGAAGGGTATTCGAAATTTTCTGTACGACACTGGAAAGATATTTTTTATGCTTAATTACAATGAAGGCGGTTGAAATAAACGCAGCCGACGACACGCAACACGCACAATACCAAAAATAAGAAACTGAATTGTTTTTGTATTTCAGATCAAAATTTTCAGAATTGGTGAAATACTGCGCAATGTGATAAGTAGCCGCAGAAGCCAATCACATCGAACTTTAAGATTGGCGCCACATTTGAATAAATTTATGTACACTAATATTCTAACTTATAATCGAATACGTAATTTTTTTATTAATATATATAGAAGTCTATTATTAAATAAATATATAATAAATTAAAGCTTTATTGAATATACATTTTTTATTTATTTAAATAATTTTTAAAATTTAGGTTTTATTTTATTAATTAATTTTATTTTTTTTTATTTCTTTATTTTTCTTCATTTTTTTCTTTATTATTTATTTATCTTTTTCCTTTTTTTTTGTTTGTTTGAATAATTTAAAATTAAAAGTATAATAGAATTACTGCTGAAAGTGGTAATAATTTTGATTAATTTAGCTTCTTAAATCAATTCACTGGCAAAAAAATGCTAAATTTATGTTGGTAAAATAAGAAAGAGAAAGAGAATCCTATATATTAAAATTTATTGATATGATAATGAAATTTTTATACAAGAGTATATACATGTACATAAATAATGCCTAAAAATGTAATACAATAAATGTATATAATGTACAAAGCGAATTACAAAGTATAAGTAAAGTAGTTTGGCAAGTGTAATAACAAAGAAACTGGAAAAGTAAAATAAAATAATTTATTAATATTTATATATAGTACTAATTGTTATTAAAAATACATAATATACTATCAGTCATCCATGGTTGTTCGTTATTTGGAGGTTTGAATACACTACGTTTTGTAACACATGCGAGAAAGTGGCAACTATTCTCCGTAAAATATGGGAGAAAAATGCCTAATTTCAGACCAGTAATGAAAGTGAAGAGGGAAAGAAATTAGGATCACTTTACTGTTATTAGGTACCCAGTTAAAAACATATAGCTGAGACCCTACATAGGAATTTGGTACCGGAAATCAGCTAGTTTCCTAAATGGGGTCCTAGGTCGAAAACTAGCTGATGTCTGATCCTAAATTCCGACTTCTGATCCTAGCTTGGAAACTAGGTAAGATCCTATAACTGCCTAGGAAACTAGTTGATTACCGGTATCAAATTCCTATGTAGGATCCTAGATAGATGTTTTTAACAGGGCATTTATTGCTCTAGTTTTTAGACGCAAAAGTTGTCGTTTCTCGCATTTATTGCAAAAAATTTGGTACGCAACTAGGGATGAATACGTTTCTCAATGAAAGTCAAGTTCGTGTAACAACCTATTCATACTCGTTGAGAATCGCTATCTTTAATACATAGTTGCACAAGTACTATTGTTAGTTAAATTAAATATATATATATATATATATATATATACTAATTGATCTAATATTTAAAAATTATCATCGTCATATTTTGTAAAAGCATAAAGTTTCTAAATATAAAATATCACAATTTATATGAACTAAAATTAATTAAGATTATTCATTTAAAGCATCTTTAATAAATTAAAAAATTTTATGTGCATGTTACATGTGCGACCTGTTTAATTTGTGGAAGAATTTTCTACTAAAAGTTCATACTATGAAAGTATTTAGTATCAAAAACTGTATAATATAAGATAAAATTGTAATAAATTTGGCACAGTTTTCACGACCAATGTTTGGAATTGGTCAATGTTTCAAGTTTGCGACAAAAAAAATTGTTTTTTCATGAAATTTACTTTGAGTGCAGATTACATCTAGTGATTTTCTTCTGTATTGTACAATTAACATGATATGCGTGACCGCATGGGAAGAGAGCAATACCATTGTTTCCTAATAAAATTGGTGTTTGTAAAGATAAAGTACAACATGGGCAAACTGAATCTTTAGGGACGTATTGCATCCCCCAATGGTATGATCCAAAACCAAAAACACTTTTATTAATCATCATATTTGTATCTTTTTCGATTAATATCGTTAAATCATCTTGAATCTGCAAAAAAAATTATTTAATAATGAATAAACACGCATGCAAGTATGAGAGTATGTAATAATAAGATTAAATATACAATTACAAAGTGAATTATAAGATTTTTAATGTTACCTTAGTTGAGCAAATGGCGAGATTCTCCTTGCTTTCAGAACCAGTGCTGAAATCGACACCTTGTGCAATTCCATGTTTATATAAAATTTTTGAAAAGATTAATTGTCGCATTACACTGAAATAAGAAATGTGGGATTAATTTTGTACTCAATCTTTGATTTTCCTCCTAGTAATATAATATAATATTTTTATTATGAATTGACACAAATTTAATCAAGATTTGTAACAGTCTGGGATTGTTGGAAAGGGATAATTATACGACCGATAGCAATAATTCTTAATGTTCATTATATATTTTCAGGATATAAAGACATATAAAATAAGATTCATTACACTTACCCATTACTAAACTTAGCATCCGGTAAGAGTTCGCTGACTTGATTCATAAACTTCAGTGCAATCTCTGGACCATCATTTTTATTCATTTCTTCCGCAACATCATCCCATTTAAAAATCAGATCTTCCTTTCCTCCAACAATAACTTTTTCACAAAATAAACATTTCCCTTCCTCGAGTTTTTTCACTAAATCTACAACTGTTTTCCATCTCTGTGCGTCTAGATTTCTTAAAATCATAGACAGAACTGTCTTATCTTTTGTTTGGAGTGATCTTTTTAATATGTCATCCGAATTAAATAAACTTTTATCACAGTTGGATACGTACTCCCTCCAAAGAAATGGTGATTTTGAACAAAGGGCTACACATGCGGTGTCATTTCTAATATCTTTATACCTTCGCAACAAAGCAGTCCCAAGATTTGGAAATTTTGGTTCACTTAAATCCTCAAAAGAAGGTAAAGGATTTCCACATGAACATTTTTCCGATTCCAGGATGTTTATCTCAACGAAAATGTCCCTGATCAAATCGATTAAACCCCATCTACTAGTGCGTTCTATTAAGCTCGGAGAAATGTTCTCCAAAAACATATTACTACAATGAAGTTCCGTTGTACGGAAAACAAGTGCCAAGCCACCACTCACTTCCTGTTCATATTCTTTTTTTATATCCTTAATAAGTTTTCTAATTTTTTGAATTCTTTGTTTTATGTCTTCATCATTAGATGCATACTTTAAATCTGCAACGAATGAATAAACTTGTTTCAATTTCTCTTGAACCTCGCATAAAATTTGCTTATCTTTATTCTCTTTGGTTTGCTGCGATACTCCATTCGATTCTAAACAATCGGCATTGTTTTCTGACTTTAATTTGAAAGGAACTAAAATATCTTCCGTGTCTGAAATATTGTCTTCGATGCTCAAATCCTGAATCCCTGAATTCACCACGACGATCCCTGAAACTTTTTTGGTTGGTTCTGAACTTTCATTAGATTTTATGAGATTGATCAATTGTTCGACATCGTTTTCACTTATAGGTCTATCTGTGCCAAGAATATGAGGCTTGAAGAGTACCGCGGCTCGTACACATTCATTAAAAAGCTTTAGTTCGTGAAGTTTTAGAATAAATGTGTCGATGGGTGTGAAAGTCAAGCATCGGAAGGATCCGGAACAAGTCATGAGGTATATTTTATTTTCGATGATGCTGAGAGAACTGATGTTTTTCAAGTCGCCGGACCAAAGGACAATTTGGGCATTAAGTGGATCAATTATATATACACCTGTTGGCGCGTAAGAAAAGAGGTATTTGTGTTGAAGTACAAAAAGTCTAGAAAATTGTATGGATTGCGTGTAATAAGTCTTTTCAGATTTTTCTATTTTAAGGGATTTTGGAGAGTAGAGTTTATAGATGGTTTGAGGTGCGATGGCCAATGTTTCTTTGAATTGGTGCGTTTTCAATACTACTCCGTTAGCATTTACTTCCCATAATCTAGATCTGGGCCTCGCACAGAAAATCTTAATGAGGTTCTCATCAAAAGTATTGCTATCATTGTCAGAAATAAAGTCAAAGGTATTCCAAAGGAGCTTATTGGAAATTTTCTGCATTTTTTCGCTCTCAGTTTTGGTTGGGGTTATCGAAGAATCGCTGAGTTTCAAGAAGCTGGCACCATATTCGCCATCTCTAGTTTGATTCCCAATTTGCTTGTACTGCTCCAAAAGTGTATTACATAGGTAACAACGAGTTAGTGTTGATATCAATAGCAAAGATGATTCATATGACATTTGAATAACACTAGAGTCCAAACTCATTAATGCACAGGTTGGAGCTTGAAACATTCCATTTACCTGGAAAGCAGTGCAAAATAAATTGTTAAGTTTTCAATATTATTTATAATATCCATAAATTATTCAAATTAAATATTAAATTATAAATAATAAATATAATATGAATAGTATTACATGTAAATTTTTTTTTTACAAGAAACATTTCAACATTTATACCATGCACAGCAATCATATTTTTGATTATAAAATATAACAAAAAATTTGTTTGTACTGAAAAAGAACTTACAGTAAAGATGGAATTAACTAAAACAGATACTTTTCCATTAGCATCTCCAATATAAATCTCTGAACTGTTGTCATTCCAACAAATACATTCTACTCGTTCCCCAACATGTTCGTTTGATACACACAATAATTTGCTAGTCGATCTTATAGCAACTATGCAAACTATTCCTCGAATTGTTGCTAAAGCTATTAATTTTTCATCTGGGGATATTTGCACATGAGAAACGGCTCCTTCCTGAAATTATAATTAATATTCTTGATGAAGAAAAAATTTCTAAAATTAAAAACGATTAAAATATGATGTCAGTGAATAATATTTACTGAGAGGGGTATAAGACGTATGAAAGAGCATGGTTCTCTGGAAAACAAATATACACTGCCACTGGTAGACCCTACAGCAATAAAGCTTTCTGAGGTAGTTAAGCATGTGTACTGTAAAATTTATTATCTAATTAGGATAATATTTATATCATTTATATATAATAATATTTAATAATATATAGTAATAAATATAATATATAAGATAGAATTAAGAATATAGATAGAATAAAAGGAGTATAAATAATAAATAAATACATAATCTTAATATATAGTTTGATATAAATTATATATAGAGAAATTAAATATATGAATAGAAACTAGAATTATATAAAAAAAAACAAGAATCATCAAAATATGTGAAAATATAATTTTGATTCTAATAAGAGTATTAATATTAAACAATGCAACAGTGCATTTTATTAAATTTAATATGCTTGATCTCATCTTCGGAATATTTAAACACATTAAGAACAGATTACAATCTATTATGGAGTAAAGTTAGAAGTATAATGACAGCTTGGCACTAATGTCATTTGAAATGAAAACAATATACAAAATAAAAAAATGTAAACAATCGTATTTTATAATTGAGTGGTAGCAATAAGCATTGTTTATCTCGGTACTAGCAATTAAAAAGAACATTCTAAGCAATATTATCGATAATTGGAAACTCGTTGCTAATACATTTTACAAAGCAAAAATATACAATAAACAAATAATTAAAACCGCACAATCAAATTATTATTATTATTACCTTTATTCTTTGTGCATTATTAATAGGTAAGTGGATAGTGGAATCGATTTCATGACTCTCTGTTAATACATACGAAATTTCTTGCATAATACAATCTTCGCACACTTATTATTTTATTATAATAGTTATTTACTCGGAGGAATAGTAGGGACTTATAAATGCATGATAAATAAGTACCACTGATTATGAATTATAAAGACTTGTCATGCAATTCCATGTCTCGTGAGCTTATAACTTGGAAACAGGCAACCAACATTAAAACTAAGATATGACATATTTAGCCCGGAGCTCCCACTTGACTATAGTTGGCTATAAAGCGTCCAGCAAAACGATAAACAAATCCTTTCTTTGTCTTTTGAATTTAATTAAATTATTAAATAACTTTTAAATAACTTTTTTATTGAAATTTATCTTATGAAATGTTACACTCAATGTTTAGGCGGATTCACATTACTAAACATCTGAACTCGTTACCAACTTAAATCTTAGAACTAGCGATTCTAGTTATTGGACGATTCATAGACTCTGGGTGTACACCGAGAAAAAAGGTTGAATAAATTTTATTGAAATTTGTATAATTCATTGATATCGACAATCGATTGTAAAATAATAAAAAGTTCGGAAAAAATTTATCTATTAAAATATATATCTATTTAAAAATTTAAATTAATATCTCAAATTTTAACTACAATTATTTTGTCAATAAAACTTCAGTTTTTCATACAATTCTGTAAAGGAACATTGATACAGTATTTATATTTTTTTCACTTCTTGCAGGAAATAAAAAAATCCTGGTATTATAAGTTATTAATGTATGCACTGCAAACAAATTTTAAATTGTACTTTATCTTTCACGGATTGACCAAACCACGGTAAAATATGTAAATGATGTTTGTAGTATCTAAAATACAATCAAAGAAATTTAATTTATATTAGGGAGGATTATAATATAAATTATAATTACAAAATATTTATAAGCTATTACAACAATATAATCGTGGGAATATATATATATATAAGTTTTGATGGTAATTAAGATGATGCAGTAAGTATGCTGCCACAGAGTCAGTGTTCTTTTAATTATTTTGAAAATATTGATCAATATTGATTTAATGCTGGCAATTAGATTCAGCACATTTTTTAGGCACGGGAGAATTTAATTTAATTACAAAATGTGCTGAATCCAAGTATATCAATTAATTCTCATATATTTTAATAAAAAGAACAAGGAACGCCCTAATCTAATAATTAACGCTTACGCCATCACGTTAAGATTAGTAAAATTGAAATTCAATATTTCGTAAATATTACGTAAATAAGTATTGTATAAGTGTAAAAATATTGCAACGACATTAAATTTATAAACTTTAAAACTATTATTAATGCTTACCTTGATAAAATATTCAAATGAAATTACTATTAGACTCAGACAAGAAAGTTCAAAGGGAATGATACATCGATGCATAATAATATTTAGTATTTGTTTTTCTTCGATTGTCCATTGTGGCCATTTCAACTTATAACTACATATAATGTAACAGAATTAATCAGGGATATTATTCTCAAGCGAATATATGATCGCATTAGCAATTAACGAAATTGAAATGAAACTGAAACGAGATTGGATCGAGCACAAGAGCGTAATGTTATTCCAACTAAAAATTGTTGGTAATAGGCAATGTATATCGCGTTCTACTCTTGCACCTTATCCAGTTTTGGACAATTATGCACAGATTTTAATTACACTCGACGCTCCCAGTTTCAGCGAGCTCGAGACCGGAAGTGCTCCCAGTTTCAGCGGGGCGCAATTGCGCACTTGTTTAGCGCATGTATATTTTCATTGGTTATTTCTATTCGGTTGTTTCCGTTGTAACCTGCCTTAAACTGTATACAATTATTAATGAATTAAGCAAGTTTAAATTTCCCGCCATCGATATTCAGTTATTAATGGTTAAACAGCGAACCGGATATAGGAACATTTCCGCTGAAAACGGGGAAGAAATTTCGCTGAAAATGGGAGCACGTTGAAAATGGGAAGGCTGAAACTGGGAGCGTCGAGTGTAGTTTTTATTGAACTTTAAAATTCTCCAATAATTTCGCGTTTGTTGTGCATTATAACGAAAAATAAATATAATATATTAAAATAATGTTTGAAAATTTCTTTGATAGAAACTTACCACGACATATTAATTTTTATGCTGTCTCGTTGTAATGATTCTCCTTGCAAACAAATGGAAAATAATACATACACTAAGATCATTACCAACGGAATTGCTTTTATAAAAAGTAAAGGCGATTTTACACCTAACTGTAACTATAAAATTGTTCATAATGTTTCATTAAAAAATCGAGTAAATGAAATGTATATATTTTCCAAACAACGATTTGCAGTGATTTTATTACGTAAGAACATACGTGAAAACTAAAGAAAGCGATATTCTTTAGATATTGCTCCTTTTGATTACAACTTGTTTAGAACAATGGCGCATAATTTTCATTATTTCATTTTTAAAAATTTGCATATATCTCATTCAATTTACTTGATATTATACAACAAATTTTTCTTACAGTATACAAAAAAATACTGATTGTAAATATGCTTGTTCCTGTACCAAAAAATATTGGCCATTCTAAATATTTCCTTGTCAATTTTGCGAATCTTAAATTTCAAATTCCATACTTATTATTTTCATTTTATTTAATTATTACATTAATTTATTTAATTTACGTAGAAAACATTGAGATATTCTAGTAAATTTATGATGTTTGACATGCATTACTTCACACACAAAAAATAGAAGGTTAATTTTAACCTCAACCGTAGTTGTTTATTTATTGCTTTTTTTTTAGAAAAATGCTTCTAATTAAAGGTATAACTTACTCCAAAGCATGATAATGATATTTGATACATTTATATAGATGGTTTTTTACATTTCTTTCATATTTGCAAAAATGTTTATCATAATTGGTATCTGTTCTTTTTAATAGAGATCTAGAATAAATTTGTTTATAAAAAAATTTCTTTATAATATATTTATTTTGAAAGATTTAAAATAAGAGAAAATTTTATTTCTCGCTTGAAAAGTTCGCAGACATATAGGGTGCGTCACTAAAATCCTGGAGCGGTATTATGCTCTCGCTTAAATCTCGTTCCATTCAAATCTCATTTCAATTGCGTTTCCATTAAATTTCAATCTCGTTTAAGTTTCGTTCCATCTCATTTAAATTTAGTTTAAGTTTTATTTGAGTGAAACACCGTAAAACTGCGTTTGCGAGAGTGAATCAAAACATCAAAACGAAATTTAAATCAAATGAAACGAAACTTATGGCGTATTCGGAAACTAACTTTAGTATAACTTCAGTATGAAATGTCGGTAGAATATGAAAACATATGTTCGTAAAGTTATCAAAACTTTCAACTGTTTGGTTACTTTTCGAACACGCGTTAAAGA